>CAWZYM010000102.1:57500-75000 GCA_963966185.1 Rhabditoides inermis | reverse complement strand
CTCCACCTACGACGACTTCCCCTCCCCAGCCGCCACCGCCGCCACCACATTCTCATCCGAGTCAGTTTTCATTTCGAACATCTGTTTTAATTCCCATCAAATTATTCTCAAAAGATTATGTTTGATAGCGTATCCCACCATGTTTTTTGTTACTAAATGCCAGATTTTTATTTCATTTTTGTGGGACGATCAAATTGTTCTCCTACCGTAACACTTATTTTTTTTTGCAAAAAGATCAAATTATTCTCCTACCGTAACACTTATTTTTGCAAGAAGATCAAATTATTCTCCTACCGTAACCCTTATTTTTGCAAGAAGATCAAGTTATTTTCCTACCGTAACTCTTATTTCGGCAAGAAGATCAAATTATTCTTCTACGGTAATACTTATCTTTGCAAGAAGATCAATATAGTATCCTACCGTAGCTCTTATTTTTGCAAGAAGATCGAATTATTCTCCTACCGTAACACTTATTTTTGTAAAAAGATCAATATAGTATCCTACCGTAGCTCTTATTTTCGCAAGAAGATCAAATTATTCTCTTACCGTAACCCTTATTTTTGCAAGAAGATCAAATTATTCTCCTACCGTAACCCTTATTTTTGTAAAAAGATCAATATAGTATCCTACCGTAGCTCTTATTTTTGCAAGAAGATCGAATTATTCTCCTACCGTAACACTTATTTTTGCAAGAAGGTCGAATTATTCTCCTAAATATATTTTGTAGCGACCTTTCCGCCTCCTCCGTCTGTCCCTCCCCCTCCGTCGATCTGCGACCCACCCAGCCCCGCCTTGCCCGCCTCATATCACTCTTCCACAACGACGAAAACGCGGTGAATAGAATGGGAAATTGGATATTGAACTATTGATTTTATTGATTAAATGATATTTATAATTATATGTGTCTGATAAACAACAACACAGAATTATCACCTGATTACTTGCAGAAGCAGCCCTCACCTCGTTCGCTGTCGATAGGGAAGCTGCCGCTGAAGAGGGCGCGGACGACTGGCACCGTGCACAGACACTCGCTCCCGCCCCTGGCTGTCAGGCAGAGATTAGTGTGCAGACAGGGACCACTACTGAGACAGGTGAGGGAGACAGTAAGACGATGATAATGGTGGAAACCGCCCTTGATATGAAACAACCCAAACAGCTATCCCTATCATCAAGCAGTACTAATACAATACAGACTAGCATCGGTGTGTTATGTAGTGGAGATATTTATCGAGATTATTGATGAACATATAGAGATTTTGTGGTGGTTTCAGGAGCGCCTCGGTAACCGCAAGTCGCAGTGGCCGCAGTACTGGGCGGTACTCTCGCAGCAGAGACTATACCTCTGCACCCAACTCTCCAGCTACGTCAGCGACGACACACTGGAGAAGGTGTGTGCAGTGTGCTATTTCTCTCTCTCTCTCTCTCTCTCTTTCTCTCTCCCTCTCCCTTTATTTCTCCATTTCCGTTAAAAATTTGTAGATGCTCTCCGTTCCGGGCGACGCGGAGTGCATAGAAGTGGCGAACTGTCTCTCCGAGATTGCCTACGACCAGAGGAGCGAGGGACGGTATGTCTCTCTCTCTCTCTCTCTCTCTCTCTCTCTCTCTCTCTTGTTTCTTCTCTCTCACCTGAAATGCTTTCAGATACCACGTGCTGCGCATTCTAACTCAGGACAACAAGGAGCATCTATTCCAAGCCGAAACGTGAGTGCGCATTCCCATAGATCATCGTTGCTGTTGTACAACCCGCCCCGTGTTTTCAGCGAGTCTGAAATGCTGGACTGGATTTCGTCCATACAATACTCGTCGCAGATGCAGCTGCTGTCAGACGGGCACTCTGCCTACTCGGTGAGTCAACTGCTCCTCCTTCTCCTCCTTCTCTTTCTGTCATCTCGCTAGACATTCCGGTGTTCACAATACCCACGTCTCTCTCTCTCTCTCTCTCTCTCTCTCTCTCTCTCTCTCTGTGCCGAGTTGAGGTGAGCCTGCGTGCTCATTCATCGATCGACGAGCCTCGTGTGTGTGTATGCTGTCGTCGTCTCCGTGTGTGTGTGAGAGAGTGAGAGGGGTGTGTGGTTGAGACTCGCTCCTCCTCCTCCGTCTCCCTCCCTGCTCCACCGCCGCTGCTCCCCTGCTCCAACTAGTTGCTATATTGCCCGAGGGCAAGAGAAGGAGGAGAGAGCGTAGCAGAGCGCGCTTTCGCCTCATCGATTTCATTATGGTGTTGTGGGGATGCAAATGAGAAGGGTGGACGAGGCGGCATACAGCGAGAGAGCGCGGTCAGCCATTGATCCCTCCCTCCCTCTCTCCCTCCCTCTCTCCCTCCCTCTCTCTCCCCTCTCTCCCTCTCCCTCTCCCTCTCACAATGCTCGCGCGATGGCCGTTCGCCACTTCTACCACCACACAATTCTCTATTCATAACTCTAGCCACGACTTCCGATCGATGTCTGAAGTCTGGCCCTCTCCTCTCTCCTTCTCCCTGCCACAGTCCACTGCTCCTTCTCCACTCGATCGTGCTATCAGAATCCGCCAATTGCAATGTTATTGTTGCTCTCTCTTCCGTTCTCTCCATCGATCTCTTCTCACCTTTTGCGTACGCATCCCCCCTCTCACGTGTCCGACCAATTCACTAGCCTTGTTGTTGTTGTCGTTGTTGTTGTTGTTTATGTGACGGTGGTGGGTAGATGGGTGGTTGGTGAAGCGAAATGCGGTCTGTGCGGCGGCATCTTCTCTCCCTCCTCCCCCTCTCTCTTTCTCTCGCTCGCTCGCGTCTGCGCTCTCCCCTCCCCACACACTCTCTCGCCCCCAGCTCGTGCCGTAATTGACTCTATTACGAGAGTGTGTCGTCTTGCATGGCGTGTATGTCGCAAGGCGAGCCGAGTGAGATCCGCCCAGCATCTCTCTCTCTCTCTCTCTCTCTCTCTCTCTCTCTCTCTTTCACTTCTCCTTACTCCTCCTCCTCCTGCTCCTACTCCTCCATCTCCTTCTCCTCCTCCTACTCCCGCAGCTCCTGCTACTCCGTTTCCATTCGACCGTGTACTGCAGTCACTAAACCGATTTGCCACGGCGCGAGGGGATAGAGAGATTCTCCTCAGTTTTTTTCTCTTTTCTCGCTCGTCGTGCATAGTAATTGTGTCTCTCGCGCGGATTCGTGTCGATGCAATCTGTCCGTGACATTGCAAGTTCTCTCTCTCTCTCTCTCTCTCTCTCTCTCTCTCTCGCGTTGCCTTCCCTGTTTATTGTTTATTCTCGCTTGTGTTTCCGTCTCTCCTCCATGCAACTTGTTGTGACACCGTCTCAGCGATGACGCGATTTGCTTGGAGGGCCGCTAGTCAGTCAGTGGGCAATCAGCCGTCCTCTCGCTCCTCCTCCGGGAGAGTGTGTAACGACAACATTGATTGACCAGCCGACGAAGGGTCCCTCGTCCATTAGCAATTACGTGCTGTCCGCGGCGAGGGTACAAGGATACGGACCAGCGCGCATTGCATGCTAATTACCATAATCAGGGTGTGCGGGAGAGAGAGGGGGGCAGAGGTGAGTGTGTCACAGAGCGCTGTGTGTGTGGATATATTCACTCATCACAATTCGGAGGCCGCCCAATTCGGAGGCCGCCCAACGACGCTGCGCCCTCCCGCAAACACACACACTCTCACCCCATCTCTCCCTCGTTCGCATATATCCATTCATTCATGAGTGTTGTGTGTGTATGGAATGGAAAGAGAGGTGGCGATGGAGTGTCGAATAGTGAGAGGCCAGGTATCCAGTCCACTCTACCGTCACATCACGCCTCTCCTCTCCTCACCTCTCCTCTCTTTCCATGTTTGACCAGCTTGCGCGCGCGCCTCTCTCCCCAATTCGGGATGCGCGTTTGATGTGTCGCGTTGCCAGTGGTTTTCCGATGCGCCGCTCGCTCGACCGGTCTTCCCCCCCTCTTTCCCATCTCTCTCTCTCTCTCTCTCGCTCTCTCTCTCTCTCTCTCTCTCTCTCTCTCTCTCTCTCTCTCTCGCGGTCGGCGATCAATGCGATGCTCCGTTCTCTCTCTATATGTGCCACTATCCACCACTGTGCGGGTCGTTGTCCAAATATGAATATAGAGAGGTGTGTGTGTGTGTGTCTGTGTTGTGCACATGCGATCCCGACAGCTGCCGGGAGGTCTGTCCTCACCTGCGTCAATTGTCTGAGGTTGCTATGTTGTTCCTATGCTCATTCACAGCAATCAGCTGATCGATTGTCGTCGGCTTGTGCGTATGCCTGGGGGCATGTATCTACACTTCTCTCTCTCTCTCTCTCTCTCTCTCTCTCTCTCTCGCTGCTGTGATCAATAGCACTCACGAGGCGAGAGAAACAATTGCCGCTTCCTTGTCTCACACTCATTCACACTCACAGGTGTAAAAACGACGCGCCGCACGGAGATTCGTTTTTGTTCTTGCTTTTTTTTTCTTCAGCACCTGTGTTTCTTTCTCGATTGAACAATAGTGGCGGTATTTGTTTTGTGTGACAGCAATTTGGCCGCAACCCAAGTATCGAATTGTCCAATCGCTCTTTTCTGTAAGCGGCTTCTAACATCGTCATAATGATTATGTGATGTATTTTAATATGCAAATTAATGCAAATTGCTGTGCAGACGGGCTCTCTGGCGTCGTCGTCGTCGGTATGCTCTGATCTGCCCCGCTCGACACACAATGACCCACAGACACTGTTGATCATGCACCGGTGAGTCTATTCAGCTATTTTGTTTATTTGTTTCGATTTTGTCCTCACTTCATGGATAGAAATGCTTGCCAGCGCTAGTGTAGATAGATTCTCGTCATATTTGTTCGTATTTGGTATTTTGCATTTGTATGTGCAGTGAGCGGGAGAGTCAGGCATTTTTGTACGCGTGATAGGTTTATTTCTGCCTCCCGGATCGATATGGCAATTCGCGGGCACCGTCAACCGGTCCACCGATTCAATCGCATCGAAACACCACTTTGCGAGTGGAAAAGAGAGAGAGAGAGAGAGAGAGAGAGAGAGAGAGACGTGAACGTGCGGGGTGTGTGCTGCGAAACCACGAAACTACTCTTTGTGCGAGAAACTCTCTAAAAGAGACGAGCACAGTGCGTACCGTGGTGTAATCTTGTCTCGCACTAGCGAACATTGCGAGAAAACTTTGTTGTTGCTTTATATGTAAGCTGTTTAATTTATCACATCAAACCCCACAAATTGAATTATCGCCAAAAATCTTATGCGATAACTTTCAGATACAAGACAAAATCGTCGCAGCTGTCGGCGGCGTCGCCGCTTTCGTCTGGGAAGAAGGCGGGACACGGCAGCGACCAGCAGCAGCCGGGCACTTCGACGGACGGCGAGGGCACGCCGAAGAGCGGCCGGAAGTGGAAGAGGAGCAAGGCGGCCAAGCAGGGCAGCGGCGGCAGCCAGGGCAGCGCCTCCGCCGCCGCCGCCGCCTCCGCCTTCGGACACAGGATCACCGACTGCCAGACCAGTGGCGATGGAGATGTGGGTGGGGAGGGAATCGGTCATTGAGTTCTTTTAAAGGGATTCTATACTCGGTTCTTGACTTGGTGGGATCCTTGATCCTATGAAGATCGAGTAGAGAGAGACAGACATGGTTCACGTGGTTCCCTGTTTCAGCTGGTTCCGCTGCTGGTGCAATTGTGCGTGGGCGTGGTGGAAACACACGGCATGGAGACGGTGGGCATATACCGAATCCCCGGTAACACGGCTGCTGTAAATGCGCTCAAGGAGACGCTCAGTCAGGGCTTGGATCAGGTGGGATACCTTACCTCTTCCATTTCCACTTTCCACTTACCATTTTCGTATATCTATTGTGTTTCTCCAAGAAATGTTGGTGAATCCTGCGAATTTCCAGGACATTGATTACGCTGACCCCAAGTGGAAGGACGTGAACGTGGTCTCGTCCCTCTTGAAAATGTTCCTCCGCAAGCTGCCCGAACCCCTCCTCACAGACAAACTCTACCCGTTCTTCATCGACGCCTCGCGAATAGCCAACCACTCCAACCGACTGCACAAGCTCAGGAATCTCGTGAGTATATTGATTGATTATCGATTTATCGATCGCTTTTCAGCTGCGCAAGTTGCCGCGAGCGCACTACAGCACGTTGAAGTTTATCGTGTGCCACCTGGCTGAGGTCACCTCGCATTCCGATGTCAACAAGGTGAGTATACTTTTTCTATTGTTTGATCCATATTATATGAAAAATCAATCCATGTTTGCAACTGTCATCTATCTTAGAGTTGAGCGATTAAATTGAACGATGCGTGTTTTTGCAGATGGAGACGCGCAATCTCGCCCTGATGTTCGGTCCGTCGATCGTTCGACCATCGGACGACAACATGGCCACTATGGTGACACACATGAGCGAGCAGTGCAAGATCATCGAGACATTCATCAATTATGTGAGTGCACGTGGATGAATCCTACGGTATTCTGGAATTGTTATTGTGTTGTTTGATTTGATTCATTGATTTATATTGTTATGTGTTGTTCTCAGTGCGATTGGATGTTCGACGACGCGGGTACGGCGGAGGACGCGGTGCCGCCGCCAGCGGCCGGAGACTGGGGAGGAGCCGCACCAGCTGGATCGGATGGTCCGCCGGGGGTCAGCTCGGGTGAGTGCACCTCTCTGTGTCTCTCTCTCTCTCTCTCTCTCCATCTCTCGAACGAAGAAACGAGCGAACGCGTACGTTTCAGCTACCTTCAACGACATGCACAACCTGATCCGCCGCGCGAACGAGGACCAGGCGGCGGCTATGATGTCGGATCGATCGGCCGGCGGGCGCATCAAGAGCATGCTCAACGTGCGGCGAAACAGCAGACGGGACAAGAGCAAAAGCAAGATCAAGGTGAGCTCCTACTGATTTCATTACCTTTGAAGAGGTTCAAGTTTAGTGGCAGATCCCTCAGATAGTTCTGTTTGTATCGTAGTGTTTTTGTGTGTACAGTCGAGTCGTGAGGAGAGTGTACCTGTCATTCAGATCGAGTCCACAGCGCCGGCGGTGACGGACCCGCAGCCGCACGGCGCGACTCCGATGCAGGGCGCGACTGCCGCGGCGAGGGCCAGACAGCCCAGCCAGCACGCCTCGCTAGACTCGGCATTCTGCGGACACTACCAGGAGAGGGACATCGATGCGGAGATTGCGAGCCGGCGGACAGTGTCTCCGCTCGCCAGCAATCCCGGATCGCAGGTGAATTTTGATTAACTATCGATATCAAGATTTACATAATGGTGTGTGGGGGAGAGAGAGAGAGAGAGAGAGAGAGACAAACACCTGTTCAGGCGGAGGACACGTGTTCCCAGCCCGAGTACTCGTCGCACTCGCAGTTCTCTGAGCGCAGTCCGTCGCGAGGCAGCAGCCTCGCCAGCCTCGACACGGCACGGACCGAGCCACTGCAGGATATCAAGAGGAGACAGCAGGTCGGTAGATCTTCATTTTCAACCATGCACTTGTCCATTTTTTCGGTTATGATGTTTGGGTTATGATTTTTGGGATGATTTCACGATCGATAGCATTGCCAAGCGTACGCGGCGGTAGCGCAGTGGATGTGCGCGCGACTCTCAATCGAAAGGTCACGGGTTCGATGCCGCCCGTGGGCCGAAAGAAGTTCCGCTACCGCGGTGGGTTGGCGACCACCCTGACACGTTGTCAGCCGCTAGCCAGAAGACACACCGTTATCGTAGATTCTCATTGCTGGTTTTCTAGAACCATTCCATCTAGTACTCTACTGCTGCTGCCCTTCCATTGTCATTTTTTTTATTGTTGGTATTGCGTTTATCTCACTACTCATAGAGAGTAACGAGGATATAGCCGTACCAATTGTTCTCAGCCGAAAACAAGACAGAGCCTTGGATTATAACGACTGTGAGAACTAGATTAGTTCAACCAACGTGCTATATAAGCACGCTAGTCGATAAAAACAACTGTTAGTAGGATAAAACACCGTCTCCGACGGTCACAAATTCACAGATTCTTGACAGCACGCTTGAACGACTGTTTGGTCTCCTCCAATACAGCCTTCTCCGGTAGGTCGTTCCATAGCCTTCTCAACTCGTTCACCGGGTAGTCGTGCAATCTCGCACTTGTCACCACAGGCTCCATCACTCTCAGTGAGTGGCCACCGCGTGCTGTCCTTCTCACTCCGCTGTCCGACACCAGGACCAGCATCCCATCTGGAGGGGCTCTCACTCCGTGCACATAATTCCACATGAGCACCCTCCTTCTCTCGCTCACGGTCTTCTTTACCGTATTCCACATGGCCTTTTCTAGCACTCGGTCATCCGATGACGTGAAATCATTCTGCACCAGCCTCGCTGCATGCACATTCACTCTTTCGAGTCTTGCCCTGTCCGTCTCGTTTGCAGGAAACCATCCTTCTGCTGCATATAGCAGTCCTGGCTCAATACAAAATTGTTCACAGGCATTTCGATTTCATGTATGACGCATCCGTGTGGTGTAAAAAAATTAATTTTTACTTTGTTGAATGTTAATGGAATTCTCATGAATAACTTGCTTTCAGGACCTGTACTCTGCTCGGCGGATCTTCATCGCTGGGGCGGACGCTGCTGTGAGTGAGGACGCGATGGACGCGCTCGCCTCCCACACACAACACCTACATCTGGCGAGTACGCCCGCGCTGGAGGTCCTCTCGGCTGAGACCAGGGAGAAGATCAAGAGGCTGCAGAGGGGACAGCCGGTGGGTATGAACTTTTTCTTTCCGCAAAGTAGCGGTCTGTTTGAAACTCGCCTCGCAAGTGAATTCGAAACGCCTTCGCAACACGACCGCCCGGTGCGTTTCGAAGGTTTTTTGAAGGCGCTGTTTCGAAGAGACTGACCACTACTATTCTGTCTCTATCTCTTTCTTTTCTCTCCTTCTCTCTCCATACTGTCTGTATAGTCTGATGAAATTCTGTAGAGCTTGAGTCTGGAAGATCACTGTCTCTTCAGAACTGGCAGTCTATCCCTTCCGCCACCCGTCCGTCCCTCCGCCCCTCTCCCACCCGCGACTCGGTCGATGCTCTTTCGTGCACCAGCGACTACTCCACCACCAGCAGCCTCCCCACCCGGGAACCAGTGTCCGTATCCGTCGGTGAGTAGCGATTTGGTTGGTTGGTTCTCAGTAATATTGAGAGAGAGAGAGAGAGAGAGAGAGAGAGAAACATAGAACCTTTCAGACCCGGTGCCAGCGTCTTCGGACTACGCCTCGACGGACGTGTCTCCGGCTATTCTGACGGGCGGCAGTGCCAAGGTGTCTCCCCTTCCCCGCTCGCCCGCCCCCCACCCAGTCGACGCCCCGCCCCCACAGCGGCCCGATCAACTGCCCGTAGATGGCAGTCGACTCGCCAGCAAGATACGCATGCGGCACAAGGGCAAGCAGGACAAGGTGTGTCTTACTAGGTCTTATTATCAGCTGTGAGAGAGTAGATTGTTTCATTGATCTTACCTTGTTTGTCGTTAACGAGTCGGATTCCGACATGCTAGTTATGGATTTTAATCAGTCTGGTGCCTACTTATTAGTTAGGGATGGTAAATAATGTTGCGTGACTCCGCCCCTTCTCACCCCGCCCCCTTTTCAGGCTCGTCGCCACACGCTGTCCGACATGGACGGTCTGGCGGCGGAGGTGGCTCGGGGCGGCGGTAGCGGGGCCATGTCGAAGATCACTCGTTGGCTGCGACACGGCCTGCGCAAAAGCTCGCCGGACGTGTCGCAGGCCGAACCCGCACCGCCGGTCATCGTGCGCACCTCGCCCGCCGAACTCACGCCCGCCTCCGGCGACGAGCTCTTGTAGCCGCGCCCCCGCCGGCCACGCCCACTGTTTGATCTCGCACAACACTGTATCCTCTCAGCCGGTCATTGCCGCACACTGCCGCGTCCCCCCCCCTCTCTCTTTGTTTTGTTCGGATGCAGAGTAACTACTGTGAGTGGAGACGTGAGAGAGAGAGAAAGAGTATCGATATATACATATGACTATGTGAATTTGCGCGCGTCTTCTGTCTTCTTCTCCTCCAGTCTCCTTCTCTGTTCCATGCGCACGCCTCTTTCTCTCCCCTTTGTGTGTACTTCCTTCCTTTTTGTTTGTATTCGTTTTCTGGTGTCGAGCCCGTAATAAGTGATAAGAGTGATGATCATAATGGAATATGCGATAACTGCGATCAGAATAAACATGTCGTTTTATCATTAGTCGTTGTCCTATAGTTCTACGGTATGCTGAACGGTTGAACAAAGAAAATTTCATCTCATTATGACCCAAAATTCGTCAATATCTGGCCACTCTATAGTGGCGCAGTAGTGGAAGCTAATAGTAATAGCAGAGTTTCACCGCCTCGAACCGCGATCATTCCCGCTTTCCGTTCACTATTTCGCGTCATCATTTTCTGGAGCCCTTCCGGACGCACAGTGTTTTGGCTCAGTAGTGAATGGGATGCGAGAGATAATTCAGATACACATTTCCATAAAATTGAAAATGACGATGCGGAGAAATGGGGAACGAGCGTATCATCGCATCATTGTTCACTCGATACTCGATCGGCCGTCCTACAGAAGGATGCGAATCGAATGATTGGCCTTTTTTTTGTAGAATTTTGCCAAAACGAGTGAACTATCCAACTTCATAAGTGGTTCCAGTTGAAAATGTTTCCAAATTCATGCGTTCATACTCACGACTGCCCGAAATCCCCATTTTTCGGAACAACTTTTCTCATGGGCGGTGCGCCGCGCCTCTGTCGCGCGCGCTGCAGCCTGTAGGCGGCTATGACACGTCAGCCTTACTGACCGCTCATTCGTCGAAACGCCTCATTTACACGTTCGCCGATTGCGTGCGTGGCGGCCGCGTCGCGCTGCCCGCCCCTGTTCACTTTTCTCTATTCGGTGTTCCGCGGATAGTCCGCCGAACACTGTCCCATTGGAACTTTTCATTATTGCCGCGCCCCATTGACCATGGATAATCGGGATTATACTGTAGCCGCCCACGTGTATTCCAGGATAGTTCTTTCCGTTAGTATTGCTGTTGTCGTAGTGAGAGGAGGTTGTGTGCTGGAGAGTGATGTTGTTTTGCTGTTATTGTGATGTATTGATGACGTGGGGGTATCGACTTATTGAGTGATCTATTGCTGTGGTTTGAGGTTTTGTTGTAGTGAAGGAATCGCTTCTATTTGGTTTGCGAGAGTTGGACTGGGTTTGTTTGATTTAGAATAGCTGGTTATCTGTACTTTGGCAATGACCTAGCACCCTTTGTGTCACCAACTAGCTTTTCGTTTCCGGTACAACACGCCTGAGTTTGGTGACTCGCATTTGCATATCCACGCGATCGGCGAGCGAAAGGGTGCTGGGCCCGAGTTAATCGATATCAATCGATATCAGTCAATCTTGGTAATCTTCTTCTGTGGAACGCTGCCATTGTGCCGATTTGATCGATATCATGTGTTTTAAAACGTGTATATTAGTTTTCATCTTCAGGTGTTTACGATTTGATTTTTCAAAAATTAATAATATATGCATGCGCTTTTCTTGAATCAGGTTAACACAAACAACACTTTTTTACGGAAGTACTTTAAAAGATAATAATACACTGTTTCAGCGCTCTGCGTGTCCGCAAAGAGAAGAAGTCGGATCTAGTGCCGCTGACCAAGCTGAATGACGCTTACGAAGTACGCTGTATGATTATGATATATCTGAAAAAAAAATCGATTAGGCGTTCAAGCAAGAGAGACGTGTCAAGATCCGCAAGCCGAAACTGAGCGCAACAAAGCCGCAACCGGCAGGAAACTCGGACACTAGAGAGCGAGAGCGAGAGAGAGAGAGAGAGAGAGAGAGAGAGAGAGAGAGAGAGAGATTCAAATCCAGCATCTCCGACAACAACCTCGTCATGAGCCTACTGTTTCTGAAGGTATGTTATGTCTAGAGTTGATCAATTACTAAAAAGGAACTACGCAAGTGTCGTGTATCAGTATTGAATTTTAGACTCTCATTTTTGTGTTCGAGAACGATGGAAGCAAAACTGCAGTCGTCGCTCATCTTCTAAGGAAAGTATGTTCTTCAATATGAAGTGTATATATATTTAATACATACATCAGGCGCAGTCGGACAGTATTGATGGACAATTTTGTGGAGCAGGGCAATTTTTTCCAAAGAAACAGTGGGAGGTGAGTCAGTTATGAAAGATAACTGATAGTGAAAGATAATATATGTTTCATTATGTATCTGAAATTTCAGAGTTTGTACAAGAAATTGGAAGCGGATGGCAATATCGTGGCAGGAGAAAATTGAATTGAATTGAATTGATTTACTGCCGATATCAAGAATACAACAACGGAGATGAAACACAAAGGGTTTAGTATGCGTGAAGTATCTGTCGGTGGTTCCTTCTTGTCGGGATCCGATGTGAAGGAGGGGTGGTGTGCTTGGTCTCACGCTTGGGTTGACGTTGCGACAGCCATTGTAGAAAGTGTACTCGGCGGGTTCAACTCCGTGCTCCGAGGATTCCTCAAATTCCAATGCCAGCAGCGAACATATAGCGGGTACCGTTGATCCAGTGATTCTCCACGTAGACCGGGCTTGGCGAGTGCGACGGGGAAATAAACTGGGGGGGGGGACCACTCGGGGGCAAGGGAAGATGATGGAATGAGAAAATAGGAGAAAATAGGAGATGGAAAGTGAGCAACGAAGGACAGTCGCTGCTACGCCGCAATGCCACTGTATCATTCTCTTTCAAACGTTCATAACATGAGTATCATTACAATTTATGTAGTATTTGAATTTGCAGCAATTGAGCAACTTCCTCAACCAGACTCCACACACTCATGCTAGCGCGTGTCTCGGATCAAAGTACAAAGCCTTATTGGATGAAAAGCCTTTCATCGACTGGGAGCAAGACGTAATTTTGTACTCGACGTCTGAACGCATACACATATTCAGATGAGACCTGAGATGTTTTTTTCTTGCAAGCGGTTGCGT
Organism: Rhabditoides inermis; assembly: GCA_963966185.1. Lineage (NCBI taxonomy): Eukaryota > Metazoa > Nematoda > Chromadorea > Rhabditida > Rhabditidae > Rhabditoides > Rhabditoides inermis. The sequence goes on along the minus strand of CAWZYM010000102.1, from coordinate 62,033 downwards.
CCATTTGCAAGACCCAATTGGTGTGTGTGTGTGAAGGTGTGTGGCTAGCTGTATCTGCAAACATTGTTTGACTCTTTTTCAGCCTCTCAGAACAGCATACACGCTCGATTCTTCTTCGACTCGCTGCCCTCTCATCGTCTACATGGATCTCTCGATCACAAGGACAAAATCGATCGATCGGCTGGCAGTTCTCTATCAGAGAGTGAAAGTGAGTTCTATATTGTTACATACTAACGTAGCAGTCAGTCTTCTCGAAACTCGCTTCTCGAAAAGTCTTCGGAACACGACCGAATCGTGCGTCTTCGAGGCGTTTCAAAACTGCCCTCAAAATACACTTACTTTTTTTAAAAAAAAACTTATTTTCGGAAGAACGTGCGGAAGGGAAGATGCCCTGATCTACGACGTAAGAGCTGCCGGATCTTTCCCGATCAGTCTAATCAGCGAAGTGATGGACAATGCGAGAAGAGGGAGCAGGGGAGCTGCTGCCCACTCTCATCCACCATTCGGACTGGTATTGTAGGCATCCGAAGCGCATCGAAGCGTCCCCACACAAGTGAGAAAAACTGCGTTGTACCAACTTTACAACCATTATAGGGCGAAACTTTCGCACGTTCTGTGCGAGGGATTCGCTGATCTAGGCCGAGAGGGAAGCAGTGGAGAGGTTGCTGAGGACAGACCCCGAAGACGAGAGGGCGGCGAGCGGTTAAACTAAGTCGAGCAGTACAAGACCGCGACCAGCTCCCCAGCCCCGCCCCCACCGACCACGCCCACTCTCTCGCTCATCCTCCATCCCTCTCTATCTCTCTGCCTTGTGTACTTCCTTACTTCCCCTTTGTTTGTAGTCTGATCAGAATAAAAATGTCGTTTTATGGATTGGTGGTGATTTGGTGTCGGAATGAGAAGTGATGTTTGCAATTCGTTACAGGCAGACTCAGTTTCTGTCGTGGATTTATAGAAAGTCGGACAGACCGGTCGTGAAATCAATCACATTGTGGTTTCTTGGTCTATTCGCTTGTCAACGATTAAGTTACAAAAGAGTCTGAAAGGTCTAAAAGCGAGTTATGATATCTTTGATTTGTGCGTTCAAAATAAGATTAAGCTCGAGCAGGAATCGCGATTATTAAACTAAACCATTTCATTAGAAAATGCCATGAGACATACATAAGAGCGACGTACATTGGAGCGACTCACTCACGCCTAGAGCCTAGACACTAGACATCGTCTACAACACTACAATGTGCGGTATTCATTTATTTATGAGATAATGCGTCTAACATAACAACACGCTAGCCGCATGTCTCTCTCTCTATCTCTCTTTTCCTCTCTCTCTCTCTCTCTCTCCAGCCTACTTGCCCCAGAACGCAAATTCAATGTGATAGGTCGTCACTTCCTGTTGCCGCTTCTCCAACATTCTCTCATCCTTCCTCTCCCTCTCCTCCTCTCCATCTCTCTCTCTCTCTCTCTCTCTTCCTCTCTTTCTCTTTCTTTCCCTCTCTCCCTCGCTCTCTACCTTTCCTCACCAGTAACTCACTCACCCTATTTTTAGCGCACGTTGCCTCTTTTACAATGTACGAGTTTTTGTTAGTGGCGTTTTTTCTTCGTTTTTTTCCTCCTGCGAATTGCAGTAGGTGAGTGTTGCCAACACATATCCACTACATAAAACAAGGAGCTATCGGAAACAATCGCTGCTAACAATAGAGCGGTGTATATGCATAGTTGAGAAGACCCCTCGTCGTTCTACCTATCCCCCTCTTCCGCTTCTCTTCCTCTCTCTTTCTCTTCTATCGATGACTATGACTACTCAGAAATGAACAAATAGAGTAGTCTGCACGTGCAGATAGGTAGATCCCAAGGTAGTCGAAGGATGTGCTCCACTCTAATATCATCTCGTTTTGATTAGCTACCCCTAGCAACGCATCTTTTCCGAATGCACATGTGCGCTGAGTGGAGATTTCTTATCATCACTGATTATCACATTTATCCCACAAAAGCCAGATAGAAAGGGAGGGGAGGAGTCGGTGACGGAAGCAGAGTCACCTGTATGCACTCTCTCTCTCTCTCCCTCTCTCTCTCTCTCTCTCTCTCTCTCTCTCTCTCCCTACTCCATATGGAAGAGTTTCCGACTTCCCTCTTTCCCCTACACTTCCCACTATGTCAAACTGTCTATTGCATTCACTTCTCCTCATAATTGTTCCCCTAGTCATTCCGTGCCCTTTTAGCGATAGCGTCCTCTCTCTCTCTCTCTCTCTCTCTCTCTCTCTCTCTCTTTCTCTCTCTCTCTCATGTTCTCAGGGTGAGATACGGGGAGAGTACCTTTTATCGAGTGCCCTGTTTATACGTCGACTACGATAACAGTATTACTCGTGTTATTCTGTTTGCGGATAGTGTGAGTGTGTGAAATCGGAGCCGTTGTCCTCTGCTCCTTCTCCTTCTCCTCTGCTCCTACTTCTCCTTCTCCTTCTCCTCCTTCCAACAGCGTTTTTCAAGTGTTGTAACAACAATGTGACAATAGAGTGCCGCGTAAATATAGCCTGTTTGAATATTGCAGTTTGTCAGCGTCACACAGCTAGTGCAAAAGAAGAAGAGATATTGTCCTCCCCCCTCTCCTTAACTCGGCCTAAGCAGGGCCATCCCTCTTGGTGAGATCCGGCCAGGCCTCTCCACGTGTTTTATTGTTCTTCAGTTCTTCTATCGCTTTTCGTTCTCGCTGCCATAAAACCCTCTCTCTCTCCCTCTCTCTCTCTCTCTCTCTCTCTCTCTCTCTCTCTCTTCTCTCACTCCCTCACTCATTCACTCACTCACTCACTCACTCACTCACTCACTCACTCACTCACTCACTCACTCACTCACTCACTCACTCACTCACTCACTCACTCACTCACTCACTCACTCACTCACTCACTCACTCACTCACTCACTCACTCACTCACTCACTCACTCACTCACTCACTCACTCACTCACTCACTCACTCACTCACTCACTCACTCACTCACTCACTCACTCACTCACTCACTCACTCACTCACTCACTCACTCACTCACTCACTCACTCACTCACTCACTCACGCACTCACTCACTCACTCACTCACTCACTCACTCACTCACTCACTCACTCACTCACTCACTCACTCGCTCACTCACTCACTCACTCACTCACTCACTCACTCACTCACTCCCTCCCTCCCTCCCTCCCTCCCTCCCTCTCCATCTATATCTATTGTAGGTTTCATGCATACGCGATGTAAGATGTCCCGAGTGAGAGCTACATACAATTGCCAGGTACACATCGTCTTCTAGGAAACTGTGTGCCTCTCCCTCCCTCTCTCCCCCTATCTCTCTCTCTTTCTCTCTCTCTCTCCCCCTCCTCGCTCCCTCTCTGCCTCAGTCCAGTCGACCTGCGAAAACACGGGGAGGAGATTGAGTGGTTAAATGTATGTATCCACTTCTCTCTCTCTCTCTCTCTCTCTCTCTTCTGTGTTTCATTTTTCGACACGTGTCGGTGACACAACACTGACTGATGCCTGATCAGAGACGGGGGCGAGGGGATGCCCCCGCGGCAATCACTCACCCGCCCCGTTTTATGTCTACTCTCTCTCTTTCTCTCTCTCTCTCATCTCTCTCTCATCTCTCTCTCTCTCTCCCTTCTCTTCACTCCCACTCCTCCCCTCAGGTAAATGGGCGCTCTAGAGCTCATCCCGCTATGGCTTCCACTCGCCGCGTCGTAAATCACCCGCCTCGTTTTGCCGATCTCAAAGGCGCCTTATCTCTCTCTCTCTCTCTCTCTCTCTCTCTTCCTCCGAAAGGCGTCAGCACCGCTTCCTTCCCATTTGTGCCGTCTTCTCCCGCTTCTTTTCTTGTCTGTTTGTTCGGTGCAGTATCAATTCCTCGCATTTCTTATTCATCCGTCATATCTCACGTGAGAGTGGGAGTGGAGAGAGAGAGAGAGAGAGAGAGAGAGAGAGAGAGACTACCTCCCTCGGGTCGATCTACTCACCAATTCACCTACTACCAACTGCCGCGAATACTCTGCACTATTATTGAATCCAGGGGGCGCCCTGGAACGAGTCACGTAGTGTAAGGAGTTAAACACCTCTCTCTCTCTACCTCCCTCTCTCCCTCCCTCTCTCTCTCTCTCTCTCTCTCTCTCTCTCTCTCTTTCTCCTGCCCTCTCTCCATCTTCCGGACACTTGTAGTGGAGTAGAAAACATGCGATAACAGCGATTGGAGGGCCGGCACTCAGAGGAGCCGCGTGCTATTTCGAGGGTTCCTTCACACGCGTGGTCCCCTTGTCACATTCCATTGGTCCTCTTGACTATATGTGTGAACGAGGTCCGCCTTGCCTCTCACGTGGTGAGAGCGGCGTCCATTTTCTATTCGCGATCTCTCTCTCTCTCTCTCTCTCCACTCTCTCTCTCTCTCGCGCGCGTCCTCTGTTTCACTATTTCATCTCACTTTCGCTCTACTCCTTCTCCTCGCTCATCTGCTCACCAATTAATCTCGCGGCTGTGCAATATGCGCGCAGCTACTGCTCC
>CAWZYM010000102.1:7500-52500 GCA_963966185.1 Rhabditoides inermis | reverse complement strand
TCCTTAGCCGGTGACTGGTAGGTCTCTTGCTCTCCTTCTCTGAGTCTCTCTTTCTCTCTTTCTCTCGCACTCTCCGTGTCTCTCAATCATCCATATTTGCATATTACAATATAGGGTCATCACTCTCACATAACCTGCGCACTCCTCCCCCCACTTTTTTCGCACGCGAAAAAGTTTTTTCGCACGCGGAAAAGTGTTCGTTCCGTTGAAACCCGTGTTTTTATTCGTTTATCCCTTCAGAAATATTTTCAAAGTTCTAATAACGGTGAATTGTATTTGCATTCGTTCATAAATGAGTTTTACATGCGCATGCGTCCATTTTGCAGAGAGAAAGGAGAGCGTGGTAGGTGAAATCGGATCGAGGGAACGTCTCTCTCTCTCTCTCTCTCTCTCTCTCTCTCTTTCTCTTTCTCTTTCTCTTTCTCTTTCTCTCTCCCACTTTCGGCTCACATCATCTCGTCATCCGAAGAAGCTCTCGTTTCTTTCATACCACCGTCTTCCATATTGATTCTAGGAGTTTATTGATGCAATGGAACCGCGATCTCTGCTATAGTTCCACCACTGATTTGTGTCTTTTATCAGTCACCCGTTTGTGTTATCAAATTGGCTTAGCTAGTGATTTATAAAGTGTCAGCAGATTCGTGTCGTCAAAGTGAGCAATGTGCCGACTATCGGCATTGAACTCACTTTTACATGTTGAACTCACCTTGTGATATTGAACTCACTAAGAATAGTGTCTACAATCTCCGGCAACTCAAAAATCGTGTGAGAGAGAGAGAGAAAGAGAGAGAGAGAGAGAGAGAGAGAGAGAGAGAGAGAGTTTCCGGGAAATGCAAATAAGGTCATCGCTCAACGCCCGATCTCGCTTCTTTTCGATATTGCCTCATTTTGTCGCATTTTGTGCGTCTCGCGACGCTCGCAACTTTTGTGACGTCCTCCCAGAGTGATTAGCGGCTACTTAGCCCCATGCGCGCAAACCTCGAGGTGCCCCTCCCTCGTCTCTCTCTCTCTCTCTCTCTCTCTCTCTCTCTCTCTTTCTCTCTCTCTCTCTCTCAACGAGTCCGTCTACACTGTGTTTCATCTCGGCGTTCTATGGACTCGCATATAAATAGGGCTGTTCGCGGCGTACCCACGCGGCTTCTGCAACGGCGGGCCTTCTGATGTCGACTGCGTGACCGACGCTTCTGCAGGGCCTTCTGATGCTGACGTCATCAGCCAGAGAGAGAAGGCAACTCGCAATATCGAGGAATGAGGAAGCTCGCGCATTGTGTACATTGTGTGGCAGGCTACAAAGAGAGAGAGAGAGAGAGAGAGAGAGAGAGAGAGAGAGAGAGGGAGAGGGAGGGAGGGAGGGAGGGAGGGAGGGAGGGAGAGCGGGAGGGAGGGAGGGAGAGGTGAGGCCTTCCGATATTAGATGAGTGCAATGTCGGACAGACGCGTCCATTTACGCATCGCCACTCCTGCTCCCGCTGTACTTTCGAACCATGCCCCTCTCTCTCTCTCTATTTCTCTTTCCTCTTTCTATTTCTCGTTTTCTCTCTCTCTCCCTCCCTCTCACTCACATATTTTTGTGAAGTTTGTGAAGGTATTTGTGAAGTAGTAGAAATAGTGCGTCAGTTCAATTCAACAAGGGATCATCATCTCCTATAATGACAAACGAAAATACCGAGATTCCCCTTTCTTTCTTTCTCTCTCTCTCTCTCTCTCTCTCTCTCTCTCTCTCTGTATATAAAATTTCTTTTCCGATTTCGTGCAACATTCCATTCCTGGTATTCTCCTTGATTTGTGTGTTTCATGCAATGTTTCACGATTAATGAAATCGCCCTGATACGATTGATAAATCGCTGGCCTGCTTCGCGGAATCGCACGCGTGTCCATTCCAATCGCAATCACCCTGCTCCTTCTCCCTGCTCCTGCTCCACATAAACCATAAATCGTCTCTCAACAACCAGCCGTTCGCAAACTATGAATATTCGCATGAAACGAGCCGCTTCTTCGCATGCTGCGCATCTCCAATTCAGAAGGCGCGTATTAATTGAACGAGACGACGTCTATTACTCACCGTTTCCCGGCTATATAAGGTCGGCTTATGAGATGCGCGCGTAGTCTGCTGTCCCTTTCTCCTGCTCCTGCTCCTCTTTCTCCTGCTCCTGCTCCTGCTCCTGCTCCTGCTCCTGCTCCTGCTCCTTTTCCTTCTCCTGCTCCTCTTCCTCCTGCTCCTGATCCTGCTCCTCCTACCTCCTCCTGCTCCTCCTCCTCTTCCTTCTCGAACTGCCTCCTGCTCCTCCTTCTCCATATTCTTCTCTGTCTCCTCCTCCTCCTCTGCCCGATTCTACTAGTCTTTTGTGCTTACACACAAATGACGTGTGGCCGCTATGCAAAATGTTTTAGCACTCGGTGTGCCCTGGCGCGCAATTTCTGGCTTCCGGCTCGCGGCGTTCATTTCATTACATTACGCCGGTATTACTCGCGCCGCCTGCGCATTTCACTCCTCTCACTCCTCTCTCTCTCTCTCTCTCTCTCCCTCTCTCTCTCTCTCTCTCCCTCCTAATTTCATCTCAACATTATAATCACCACCTCCGCCCCCCCCCAACCCATAAACTATAACACATGCGGTTTGCCGGCACGTTGCGCTTACTGATAGTTTATTGATTGATTGATGTATTGATTGATGTGACCGTTCCAGCGCGGATGCCAACGGACGATGACCGACTCGCGGCGGCTCTCATATTTGTGGTGCGTGCTGCTCCTTCTCCTACTCCTGCTCCTCCTGCTCCTTCTCCTTTTCCTGCTCCTTCTCCTTCTCCTCCTGTTGTTCTTTCTACTGCTCCTTCTGCTCCTTCTCCTGCTCCTTCTCCTCCTTCTCCTGCTCCTTCTCCTTCTCCTGCTCTTTCTCCTTTTCCTGCTCCTTCTCCTCCCTCACCCCCTCCTTGCAGACCACCTTCGGAGGCTTCGTCGCCAACTCGTTCATAGCTGTCTTCACGGGTCGCCTCTCCCTTCTCCGCAACTCGTTCGGTCGTCTTCTCCGACTCCAGGCCACCGGAGAAGCCATCTTCCTAGCCGTCTGGGCCTTCTACTTCTCCCCCGTGCTGTTCTTGTGAGTCACTGTAGTGGTACTGTACCGCCTTGTGAGATACTGTACTGTAACTGCGCTACACGGTAGCCAGTACTGATTACCGTAGTAGTGCTCACTAACATGTGAGTAACCCAATATGTGACGCAAAGTTATGAGTTTAGGTGAGTGGTGTGTAGTGTAGAGTGAGTCAAAACCATGGCGCGCTTTTTGTACATGTTAATCTGAATGCGCCGGAATGGTGGTGGTGTGCGCGGATCGAGTGTCCAGAGGGATGGGATGGTGTTGTGTTTCGGACGGGAGAGAGAGAGAGAGAGAGGGGGGGAGAGGAGGGGAGAGGGATGGGATGGGAATGACAAAGGCACGCCACTCACACTAATGCGGGAATCTGGGAGGCTATGAGAAGATGGAATGCGTGAGTAGCCGGAAGGAGAGATGAGAGAGAGAGGGAGCAGGAGAGAGAGATGAGAGAGAGATGAGAGAGAGAAAGAGAGAGATGAGAGAGAGGGATGGAGGGAGAGAGAGACTTCTTTTTTCCAGCGGAATCGAGTGGGCGAAGCCGTTTTCGATCAGTCAATGGTTCGGGAGGGTCTGCCTTATTTGCTACGATATATCCGTTTACTCACATCTTATTATTTCGATAAACAGGTGAGTGAGAGAGTGAAGAGAGAAGAGAAAGAGGGAGACATAGAGACAGAGAAAAGAGGAGAGAGAGAGAGAGAGAGAGAGAGGGAGGGAGGGAGGGAGGGAGGGAGGGGAGGGGAGGGAGGGAGGGAGGGAGGGAGGGAGGGAGGGAGGGAGGGAGGGAGGGAGAGAGAGAGAGAACGAGAGATGAGAGAGAGAGAGAGAGAGAGAGAAGGATTGTTCGTTGCAGGTTCATCTCTCTGTACTTCCCCACCAAGTACACGGCTATTTTCACTGTGAATGTGACCACGGCAATTATCGTTGGAATTCTTCTACTCGCATTTGCGCTCTCATTTGTCCTGCCAATGGGTAAGGTAGAGAGAGAGGGTAGGAAGAGAGAGAGAGAGAGATAGAGATAGAGAGAGAGAGAGAAACTGAAAACCAAGTATCATTAAATCATTTCCGTAATTTCCCCCCATCAGCATGTTAGATTTTTTTTCGAAAACGCAATTTCGGCGGCAATTCGCGCAAACTGTTAATGTTCCCGAGAACTATAAATTGTGCCAGAGTGATAGTCTTCGATCTACCTCGTTAGCAGGTACGGTACTCTAACCGCCCCCCCCCCCCCCCCACCGAGCGTGATTGCCATAAAATCATAAATGAACATAGGGACCACAATGAGAATTTCAGAAGTTTGGATGTGGTATAGCAGTTTGTATAATAATGTAGATCGTTTCAAGCTGATTTCGAAAATATATAATGTTCATAGGGTTCATCGTTCACATTGCGCTCTAATTCCGCGCGGCGCGCAAGAACTCGAGCGCGCGCTCACACAGGGAAGTGTGACAGAGGGCGGCTAGATCAAAGCACTGATGACATCATTAATAGTTAAATTATGAATATAGTTGTTTCTAATAGTAGCACTACGCTTTGTTTGATTGTAATCAATCAGTACTCGATGAAATACGTCTCTTATGACACCATTTTTCATTACTCATTTTGGGCAATGACGGCTAGATCAAAGAAATATGACGTCATCATATCACTCTTTCTCGATTTCAAATACTTTACGGGGCACGTTTTCCCATAAATCGAATACCGGCGTAATCAGCGCGGAAGGACGAATCGTTCTACGCTAATTAGAGCAAGTAACGCGTCCAGTCAAAAAATGTTACATGATTTCGACACAAACTCTACACCTCACGTTGCGGTCCCTAAATGAACATACGGAAATAGGAATACTTGATATGAATAAATATCTAATAAAATGTATCTAAACAAATAAAAAACCTATAAATAAATTACTATAAATCGATATTGCAGGCGGATGTTCGATGGTGTTCTCTGACGAGAAATGGATGCTGGACTATCACATGGACTGCAACATCTCGTTCGTCTACTACGGCGAGTTCCTCAGGAGCGTGACAATCGTGGCAATCATTGCCGCCATCAACAGCCTCACCTTCGCCAAGATGTACCTGCACAACCGGAAGAAGGCGGTGAGTGGCGCGCGGCTGCTCATGAAGGTGAGCGAGATTCCACGTACGCGCTCGCATGCCCGCTCGCTTCAAGCTTCCGGTAGTGGTCGGTCTCTTCGAACAAGAATGGCCTCCAACCACTTCAAACCACCTGTGATTACCATACTAACCTCTAATCATTTCCAATTAACTCGCAAACGGGTTTCGAAGAGACTGACCACCCCGCTACAATGTCTAGCTCTGAATAGTTGCACACCGAACGATTTCAGAACTCGACGTCTTTTGAGCTGTCGCAAAACGCGAAGCGCAGGATGATGGAGCTTGTGTTTATCAAGCAGGTGCGCGCATCTCGCTCTCGCTCTCTCTCTCTCTCTCTCTCTCTCTCTCTCTCTTTCTCTCTCTCTCTCGCTCTCTCATCATCCTCCCTTGCAGACGTGCTTACAAGGCGCCGCCTTCGTAATGGAACTGGTCTGCTATTTCCTTATCTCCCTCTTCCTCCCGCAGCGCTGGCCGAACTTCCTATTGACAACCTACGCGTGGGTGCTGCTGCACACTCTGGACGGGTACGTACAGGTTCCGCCCACTCAAGTACCGCCCAACTTTTTCAGGGTGATCACGCTGACGTTCAACAAGCAGCTGCGGAGTGTGATCGCGCACCGTTTCAGCAGCGATCAAAGACTATGACATAAAAAAAACGAGTCTGACCTCAAGAACATATCATGCGGAAAATTTCCAGGTCGCAGCTGTCTTCCTTTGTGTTTTCGGCAGTTCATGATGGATACTATGCAGAGCTGAGGAAACAGAGGAAATCGTCGAGCGCTTCCAAGCAACGCGCGTCCGTCGACATCTCCGAGGGAAGCGCGCCCAGCGAGAGAAAGTAGAGAGAGAGAGGGAGAGAGAGAGAGAGAGAGAGAGAGAGACGCAGTTCAGTAGTCTTCGCCACATATCCGCGGACTCGGTAGCCGAACTGGAAGGCGAGGCGATACTGTCAGAAGTGACAGAAGAGGCTGAGCGCAAGTCCAGGTCTAGAGAGACACTCAGTTGCATCCCCCATTGTGCCGATTCACATGTCCACTGACTAGCATTCGTGTCTCATGCCCGCTCCCTCGGTTGCTTACTGTATCCCACGTCGTTCTGGTCCTTCTGGTCCTTCTGGTCCTTCTGGTGACGTCACGGGTTGCAGGTCGCCGACGCCGGGTCAGACGGACGAGGAAGAGGTGGAGCAGCCGAAAGAGGAGCAGTCGCTGCCGACCAATGGAAACTTCCTGCTCCCGCCTACAGTCAACTGACTCCACAGATTCATCGCAGCCTTTCTCTCTTCACCCCCTCTCTTTTCCCTTCCTTAGCCGGTGACTGGTAGGTCTCTTGCTCTCCTTCTCGGAGTCTCTCTTCCTCTTTTTCTCTCGCACTCTCCGTGTCTCTCAATCATCCATATTTGCATATTACAATATAGGGTCATCACTCTCACATAACCTGCGCACTCCTCCCCCCACTTTTTTCGCACGCGAAAAAGTTTTTTTCGCACGCGGAAAAGTGTTCGTTCCGTTGAAACCCGTGTTTTTATTCGTTTATCCCTTCAGAAATATTTTCAAAGTTCTAATAACGGTGAATTGTATTTGCATTCGTTCATAAATGAGTTTTACATGCGCATGCGTCCATTTTGCAGAGAGAAAGGAGAGCGTGGTAGGTGAAATCGGATCGAGGGAACGTCTCTCTCTCTCTCTCTCTCTCTCTTTCTCTTTCTCTTTCTCTTTCTCTTTCTCTCTCCCACATTCGGCTCACATCATCTCGTCATCCGAAGAAGCTCTCGTTTCTTTCATACCACCGTCTTCCATATTGATTCTAAGAGTTTATTGATGCAATGGAACCGCGATCTCTGCTATAGTTCCACCACTGATTTGTGTCTTTTATCAGTCACCCGTTTTGTGTTATCAAATTGGCTTAGCTAGTGATTTATAAAGTGTCAGCAGATTCGTGTCGTCAAAGTGAGCAATGTGCCGACTATCGGCATTGAACTCACTTTTCCATGTTGAACTCACCTTGTGATATTGAACTCACTAAGAATAGTGTCTACAATGTGTGTGTGTGAGAGAGAGAGAGAGAGAGTTTCCGGGAAATGCAAATAAGGTCATCGCTCAACGCCCGATCTCGCTTCTTTTCGATATTGCCTCATTTTGTCGCATTTTGTGCGTCTCGCGACGCTCGCAACTTTTGTGACGTCCTCCCAGAGTGATTAGCGGCTACTTAGCCCCATGCGCGCAAACCTCGAGGTGCCCCTCCCTCGTCTCTCTCTCTCTCTCTCTCTCTCTCTCTCTCTCCCTCTTCCTCTATCAACGAGTCCGTCTACACTGTGTTTCATCTCGGCGTTCTATGGACTCGCATATAAATAGGCTGTTCGCGGCGTACCCACGCGGCTTCGGCAACGGCGGGCCTTCTGATGTCGACCGCGTGACCGACGCTTCTGCAGGGCCTTCTGATGCTGACGTCATCAGCCAGAGAGAGAGAAGGCAACTCGCAATATCGAGGAATGAGGAAGCTCGCGCATTGTGTACATTGTGTGGCAGGCTACATAGAGAGAGAGAGAGAGAGAGAGAGAGAGAGAGAGAGAGAGAGAGAGAGAGAGAGGGAGGGAGGGAGGGAGAGAGAGAGGGAGGGAGAGAGAGAGGGAGGGAGAGGGAGAGAGAGGAGGGAGGGAGGGAGAGAGAGGTGAGGCCTTCCGATATTAGATGAGTGCAATGTCGGACAGACGCGTCCATTTACGCATCGCTACTTCTGCTCCCGCTGTACTTTTGAACCATGTCCCCTCTCTCTCTCTCTCTCTCTCTCTCTCTCTCTCTCTTTCTCTCTCTCCCTCCTTCCCTCTCTCTCTATCTATATTTCTCTTTCTCGTTCTCTCTCTATCTCCCACCCTCACTCCCTCCCACTCACGTATTTTTGTGAAATTTGTGAAAGTATTTGTGAAGTAGTAGAAATAGTGCGTTAAATTCAACAAGGGATCATCTCCTATAATGACAATTGAAAATACCGAGATTCTCTCTCTCTCTGTCTCTCTCTCTCTCTCTCTCTCTCTCTCTGTCTCTCTGTCTCTCTCTCTCCCTCTCTCTCTCTTTCTCCCTCTCTCTCTCTCTCTTGCTTTCTCTGCACCATTCCATTCCGGGTGTTCTCCTTGATTTGTGTGTTGTAACCGCAATGTTTCACGTTTAATGAAATTGCCCTGATACGATTGATAAATCGCTGGCCTGCTTTTCGCACGCGTGTCCATTCCAATCGCAATCACTCTGCTCCTTCTCCCTGCTCCCTGCTCCACATAAGCCATAAATCGTCTCTCAACAACCAGCCGTTCGCAAACTATGAATATTCGGTATGAAACGAGCCGCTTCTTCGCGTGCTGCGCATCTCCAATGCAAAAGGCGCGTATTAATTGAACGAGACGACGTCTATTACTCACCGTTTCCCGGCTATATAAGGTCGGCTTATGAGATGCGCGCGTAGTCTGCTGTCCCTTTCCTCCTGCTCCTCTCTCTCCTGCTCCTGCTCCTGCTCCTGTTCCTGTTCCTGTTCCTGCTCCTGTTCCTGTTCCTGTTCCTGCTCCTGCTCTTGCTCCTGCTCCTGCTCCTGCTCCTGCTCCTCTTTCTCCTGCTCCTGCTCCTCTTTCTCCTGCTCCTGCTCCTGTTCCTGTTCCTGTTCCTGCTCCTGTTCCTGCTCCTGCTCTTGCTCCTGCTCCTGCTCCTCTTTCTCCTGCTCCTGCTCCTGCTCTCCCGTGCTCTCCTCCTCCTCCTCCTCCTCGAACTGCCTCCTGCTCCTCTTTCTCTATATTCTTCTCTGTCTCTTCCTCCTCCTCTGCCCGATTCTACTAGTCCTTTGTGCTCACACACAAATGACGTGTGGCCGCTATGCAAAATGTTTTAGCACTCGGTGTGCCCTGGCGCGCAATTTCTGGCTTCCGGCTCGCGGCGTTCATTTCATTACATTACGCCGGTATTACTCGCGCCGCCTGCGCATTTCACTCCTCTCACTCCTCTCTCTCTCTCTCTCTCTCTCTCTCTCCCTCTCTCTCTCTCTCTCTCCCTCCTAATTTCATCTCAACATTATAATCACCACCTCCGCCCCCCCCAACCCATAAACTATAACACATGCGGTTTGCCGGCACGTTGCGCTTACTGATAGTTTATTGATTGATTGATGTATTGATTGATGTGACCGTTCCAGCGCGGATGCCAACGGACGATGACCGACTCGCGGCGGCTCTCATATTTGTGGTGCGTGCTGCTCCTTCTCCTACTCCTGCTCCTCCTGCTCCTTCTCCTTTTCCTGCTCCTTCTCCTTCTCCTCCTGTTGTTCTTTCTACTGCTCCTTCTGCTCCTTCTCCTACTCCTGCTCCTTCTCCTGCTCCTTCTACCTCTCCTGCTCCTTCTCCTTTTCCTGCTCCTTCTCCTCCCTCACCCCCTCCTTGCAGACCACCTTCGGGGGCTTCGTCGCCAACTCGTTCATAGCTGTCTTCACGGGTCGCCTCTCCCTTCTCCGCAACTCGTTCGGTCGTCTTCTCCGACTCCAGGCCACCGGAGAAGCCATCTTCCTAGCCGTCTGGGCCTTCTACTTCTCCCCCGTGCTGTTCTTGTGAGTCACTGTAGTGGTACTGTACCGCCTTGTGAGTTACTGTACTGTAACTGCGCTACACGGTAGCCAGTACTGATTACCGTAGTAGTGCTCACTAACATGTGAGTAACCCAATCAAAATCAAAAATCAAAAATTTTATCCAGGATCTCTATACACATTCCAATGGTTTGGTTCGCTATGAAGCTGGTCCCGTGAGCATAATCCGCTTCCATTCGTCGCAGTCGTCTCTTCTTGCTAGTCTCGTCCAGGTCTCCCCGCTCAGTCCTTGTCGCTCCATCATCTCCTCCAAGTCGTCGCTCCACTTCACGTACGGCGCTCCCACTCTCCTCTTCTGTCCAAACGGCCTCCACTCAGTCACTCGGCGAGACCATCGGTTGTTGAAGTTGGCCACCTTCCTCGCCCAGCTCGCCTTCCTCCTCCAAGCAATCTCCATCACGTCCTTCATTCCCGTCAGTCCTCGTACAGTCGTATTCCTCATCCTGTCGCGCAGGGTCACATTCAACATCGCTCGCTCCATTCTCCGCTGCATCCGCCGCAGTCCCTCCTTCTGTTCCTCCGTCAACGCCCACGCCTCGCTTCCGTAGAGGGCTCCCGGCAGCACGCACGTGTACATCACTGCTTGCTTCCTCTTCATCGGCACTCTCCTGTGAGTCAGGAACCGTCGATGCTTGTTGAAGGCTCCTCATGCGCTGCCCATTCGTCTTCCCATTTCTGTCACGTCCTTGTCCTTGCTTATATCGACTCCCAGGTACTTGAACGACCTGACCGTCTCCAGTGGCACTCCTCGAAGGGTGATCGTTCGGTTGGATCCTAGCGTTAGCACCTTTGTCTTCTTATGGCTGATCCGCAGCCCGTATTGTTCACTTTCTCCACTCAGCTCGTTCAACATTGTCTGTGCTGTCTCCTTACTCCGCGCACATAGCACCACATCATCTGCATACCGTAGATGATTTAGGTACTCTCCATCAATCTTCACTCCTTTGTCCTCCCAATTCATCTTCCTCAAAATTTGTTCAAGAACTGCATTAAACAAGCACGGACTGAGAACGCAGCCCTGCCTCACTCCTCTCTTCACATTCACTTCGGCTCGCCCAGAGTTGACCTTGATTTCGTTCTTCGCATTCGAGAGTAACCCAATATGTGACGCAAAGTTATGAGTTTAGGTGAGTGGTGTGTAGTGTAGAGTGAGTCAAAACCATGGCGCGCTTTTTGTACATGTTAATCTGAATGCGCCGGAATGGTGGTGGTGTGCGCGGATCGAGTGTCCAGAGGGATGGGATGGTGTTGTGTTTCGGACGGGAGAGAGAGAGAGATAGAGGGGGGGGAGAGGAGGGGAGAGGGATGGGATGGGAATGACAAAGGCACGCCACTCACACTAATGCGGGAATCTCTGGGGGGCTATGAGAAGATGGAATGCGTGAGTAGCCGGAAGGAGAGATGAGAGAGAGAGAGAGAGAGAGAGAGAGAGAGAGAAAGAGAGACTTCTTTTTTTCAGCGGAATCGAGTGGGCGAAGCCGTTTTCGATCAGTCAATGGTTCGGAAGGATCTGCCTTATTTGCTACGATATATCCGTTTACTCACATCTCATTATTTCGATAAACAGGTGAGTGAGAGAACGAGAGAGAGAGAGAGAGAGAGAGAGAGAGAGAGAGAGATTGTTCGTTGCAGGTTTATCTCTCTGTACTTCCCCACCAAGTACACGGCTATTTTCACTGTGAATGTGACCACGGCAATTATCGTTGGAATTCTCCTACTCGCATTTGCGCTCTCATTTGTCCTGCCAATGGGTAAGGTAGAGAGAGGGGAGAGAGAGAGATAGATAGAGAAAGAGAGAGAGAGAGAGAGAGAGAGAGAGAGAGAGAAAGAGAGAGAGAAACTGAAAACCAAGTATCATTTAATCATTTCCGTAACTTCCTCCATCAGCATGTTAGTTTTTTTTTCGAAAACGCAATTTCGGCGGCAATTCGCGCAAACTGTTAATGTTCCCGAGAACTATACATTGTGCCCGAGTGATAGTCTTCGATCTACCTCGTTAGCAGGTACGGTACTCGAACCGCCCCCCCCCCCCCCCCACCGAGCGTGATTGCCATAAAATCATAAATGAACATACGGAAATAGAAATACTTGATAAAAAATGAATATCTGAATAAATGTATCTAAACAAATAAAAAACCTATAAATAAAATTTCTATAAATCGATATTGCAGGCGGATGTTCGATGGTGTTCTCAGACGAGAAGTGGATGCTGGACTATCACATGGACTGCAACATCTCGTTCGTCTACTACGGAGAGTTCCTGAGGAGTGTGACAGTTGTGGCTATCATCGCAGCCATCAACAGCCTCACCTTCGCTAAGATGTACCTGCACAACCGGAAGAAGGCGGTGAGTGGCGCGCGACTGCTCATGAAGGTGAGGCACATTCGAAGTACGCGCTCGCATGCCTCCGCATCCCCGCTTCAAGTAGTGGTCAGTCTCTTCAAATAACCTCCGAGTACTCGGAATAGCATCTAACCACTTGAAACTACCTGTGAATGATCTCTAAACACAGATTTCGAAAATGGCTTCGAAGAGACTGACCACTTCTTCAATTAACGGTCAGTCTCTTCAAACTACTGCCCAAATACCTCCCAACTACCTACGAAATGCCTTGCAAAACGCCTTCCAACTTGCCTTCCAACTACTCCCAACTACCTCCGAAATACCCCCAATCACTTCAAACTACCTGTGAATGACCTCTAACCGCTTCGAATCACTTCGCAAATGGTGTTCGAAGAAACTGGCCACTTCTTCAAGTAGCTATCAGTCCCTTCAAACTACTTCGAATTGCCTCCCGATATGCCTTGCGATATACCCTCCGATTTGCCTTCAAACAAATGACTTCAAACTACTTCGAATTACTTGATATTACCTTTTAACCACTTCGAATCACTTCGCTAATGGTGTTCGAAAAGACTGGCCACTTCTTCAGTGTCTAACTGTCTAGCTCCAACCAGTTGCACACCGTTCGATTTCAGAACTCGACGTCTTTTGAGCTGTCGCAAAACGCGAAGCGCCGGATGATGGAGCGTGTGTTTATCAAGCAGGTACGCGAGCCTCTCTCTCTCTCTCTCTCTCTCTCTGTCTCTCTCTCTCCCTCTCCCTCTCTCTCTCTCTCTCTACCCTCCCTTGCAGACGTGCTTACAAGGCGCCGCATTCGTAATGGAGCTCGTGTGCTATTTCCTCATCTCTCTCTTCCTCCCGCAACGCTGGCCCAACTTCCTATTGACAACCTACGCGTGGGTGCTGCTGCACACTCTGGACGGGTAAGAGGCTCCGCCCACTCAAGCCCCGCCCCCCTTTTCAGGGTGATCACACTGACGTTCAACAAGCAGCTGCGGAGTGTGATCGCGCACCCCTTTCAGCAGCGATCAAAGACCATGGTGGTGTCGTCAAAGATGGTCACGCCCACGCAGCACGCGTCCGACATGCTCTAGAGGCGCCACGCCCCCTTAAGCCCCGCACCTCTCACTTTCTTTGTTATCGACGGGTACTGTGTGCATATCCCCCCAACGTATACGCAAGTCACAAGTGTTTATGTATGAATGTATGAATCGTGATAAACTGATCTCAATGTGAAAGTAACAACGTATTATGATAGGACAAAGTACCTGAATCGAAAATTGCACAGGGCGCGAGTAAGAAACAGTAGAGGAAAATTCACTTGTTGGATATGATGTTGTAGACAAGAAAGTCACCGGTGCGCTTGTCGTCGCAAAAGCTGAAAAGAGGAGATGGTAGAGAGAGAGAGGAGAGAGAGAGAGAGAGGGGGAGAAAGAGGGGAGAGGGAGAGAGGGAGAGGGAGAGGGAGAGGGAGAGGGAGAGGGAGAGGGAGAGGGAGAGGGAGAGGGAGAGGGAGAGGGAGAGGGAGAGGGAGAGGGAGAGGGAGAGGAAGAGGGAGAGGGAGAGGGAGAGGGAGAGGGAGAGGGAGAGGGAGAGAGGGAGAGAGAGAGAGAGAGAGACTCACTTGACATATCCCGATGCAAGCTTCTTTCCCGCATCGGTCGGCTCGCTGAATGCGACGCGAGGAATCTAAACAAATAAAAATGAAAAAACCGCACAGATACCGTCATACAGTGTTGGCTGGAAAATGAGTGTGTCATGATAAAACATTTTGAAATGGAAACAATGTACAAAACACAAAACACGCGCCGACACGGTGCTGGCCGGGAGGTGGGTGTGTCTGGCGGAGTCGATGAGTGCGCGGGCGACTCCCGTTCTACGGGCGAGACTGTGCGTCCACACACGGTTCACGCCCAGACAGGGCAGGGCGAAGCGCTGAAACATGTCATTAGCCACTTATCACACCAGGTACTAGACATCAGGTAGACAAGTATATAGACGTAAGTTAGGTTCATACCAAGGCATGACCGATGCCGCTCATCAAACAACAGGCAAGGATGAGGTTGCTTTAAGAGGAGAGAGAGAAAGACAGAGAGAGAGAGAGAGAGAGAGAGAGAGAGAGAGAGAGATAGAAAGAGGCGCGCGCACCTCTCCGTCCGAGTTCCACTGCGCCTCCCGTATCGTCTCGGCCACGACGACTCCCGTGACTGCGAGTCTCTTGTCTAGTTTGTCGATGCACACCAACACCTTCCTCCTCTCGCCACTCCACAGTGCAATATCCGAGTTGAAGCCGACCGACGGGTTGATCAGCTCCTACAAACATATTTTAGCCGGCTGAATCCGAGGTCCTCCTAGTCAAGACACGTCGTCGTAATTCAAGAACAATGACTACCAAGAACCGCCGCACTTTGCAATCTGATAAATCATCATTATGTATTAATTGCATAAAGACATGACGGGAGATTTGTCCGGTATCGAAATGACGTGAAAATATTGGGAACCTACCTTTAGCAGCTGTTCGATTTTCGGTTTGAGCGAGGACTTGCTGAACTCGTTGAGGACGAATACGTGGCGGTCGGGCGATGGAGAGGAGTGCTGCTCCTTCCTGTCACAAACAATATCTACCATGAAATAGAATCGAGAAAGTGTACGTCGAACTGTGATGGTAGAGATATTTGGAATTTGTACGATATTCGAACATTGCAAGAGCAGAATAGGGAGTTTTTATTTTATTTTCGAAAGCGGTTCTATCACCCACGTTCTCCACGCGTCGATCTGTTGTGGCGTGACTCTGTACTCTTCCAGGCTAGTGGCCCTGTTGTGATGGCGGTCGTGCGCTTCCCTGTCCACCACGCTGTCGATAGAGTACACCATGTCGCACTGAAACATCCTTGTCCGGAGCTGCCTCCTTTACTTTGTCATAAACGTTACGCATTACACAGTATTCTTTTACAAAATAGGTACCGCACCTCTCTGCAGTACTGGCTGCCGAGCAGCTTCTGCCCCGCGTCGAGCACCATCTGCGTCGTGTCTTCCGTCGAGATTCGACGGCGCTTCTGCGGCACCGCCTATCGTAATGCATCAGATACAGTAATACGCAAACGCAGCTCACATCTTTCGATTTTTGTTGGAGTGCGAAGAGCGGGGCTCGGGGAGCTATCGTCTTGGGCGATGAGAAGAAGAAGTGAGTGAGACGTTTTTGACCCGTGTTTTCTGACATCTGCAATGTATAAAACACTAATAAACTACTCGAAAACACGCAATTAAAGAAAACAAGTTAAACAGCAATTCAAAAGACAACGACTCCCGCGCATTATGATTCGTCGTGCAGTGGTGCAGCACAACTCAATGTTGAACAAATCTCATATTTTTGTATTGATTTTCAATTTGTAATTTTTGTATTACTACTATTTGTTTCGATTGCGTTTTGATAACTGAACTGTGGTATTTCTTATATTCACTATTTACTTGTGTCGATTTAACTATTATTATAATGTTTCAGCTTCTACAATGGGCGATTTCGGTGGTGAGCAGCAGGTGCACAAGGTGTTCATGGGCGGTCTGCCCGTGGACGCCATCCAGGCCGACGTTGAGTGCGTCCTCAAGGAGGTCCAGATTCCCGAGGATGAGGTAAAGTATCAATATTTGACTGTAACATCTGATTTGTAGAGATTTTGAGATTTCGCAATTTTATATGTATTCTGTTTGCTCTGATTCTACTTAAGCACTTGCTTTGAGCCTTAAGTGATGGTAATTAAATTATTGTAGATCCGCAAGTTCGATATCCACATGGTGCGCGACCGCGAGACGGACGCGTTCAAGGGCTTCTGCTACGTGACCATGAACACGGCCGAGCAGGTCGACGCGGCCCTCACCCTCTCCGGAGTGGTGAGTACAGTCGAATTTCGAAACATGTTCATTTATAATAAATGCATCTTCAATACTAGGCCTATGGAGGTCGTCGTCTGAAGGTCGACCGTGCCACGGCGCGTGGAGGCCGCGGTGGCGGCAGGGGAGGACGTGGCGGACGCGGAGGATTCGGCGGTGACCGCGGCGGATTCGGCGGTGACCGCGGCGGATTCGGAGGCGGTCGCGGCGGCTATGGCGGCGAGCGCAGTGGATTCGGAGGCGAGCGCGGTTCGCACTTTCATAATGAGTAATCAAAACAAAAATTTGTATGATGCATGTTCACTAGTCGGGCGCTTGCATTCCCATCCATAGAGGGCATTCGTCTTGCGGACCATTGAGCAGAATGAGTAATATCATAATTTATCCGTATTAGGTGGACGTGACGGCGAGGGCCGCGGTGGATTCGGTGGTGGCTACCGCGACAGGAGCGAACGCGAGCCGAGGCACGAGGATGTCGCTCCCGCTCCCAGCAACGGTATCAAATTAATATTTATTTACTTTAACTAATTAATGTTGTTTAGACGCGTCCCGTCCGCGCCTTGTGCTGGCTCCGAAGACGGTGGACCCGGCGGCGCTGGAGGCTCGCCGCGCCAAGGAGGCCGAGGAGGAGGCGCTGCGTCGCGCCAAGATCTTCGGAGGCAACTGAGCGCGTGCGCCTAGTAGGTGTCGATCGTTGTTGAAACGCGGCTGCGCGTCTGTTGTGTTACCTGGCACTGCTGTACAGAGTGCCTTGCTAATTCTATTCTCTATAATCACTACGAATTGTTTTCCTCTTTCCGTTACACCTTATTCTTTGTTCAGAGTCTAAATTGTTTAGTCATTTGTTCCCACTGACTGCGCGTCGAGCGTCCTTGCCAGTGGGCAAAGTGAAAAACTCCACAACACGAAAAACAACTACATCACACATTGTTCATGGTATTTATTCTTTGTTCAACAGAGATGTCGATTAATAAATGGTTACTTCTTGGAGTCCATGCGTGTTTCTGCAAGTCACATGTTTCAACGTTGGAATACCTGTTTGCTGGTTTGGACATGCTCATCCTCAGATGGTGTCAGAGCAGGAGGTGACTGGCGCCGTGAAGGAGGCGCTCTCTCCCGTGCATCTGGTAAGTGGGGGCGGGGCGAGAAGGGGAGGAGCCTGATGTGTGGCAGGAAGTGGTGGACGAGTCGGATGGCTGCGGCGGCAAGTTTCTCATCGTGGTAGTGTCGGACGCGTTCAAGGGAAAGACTACCCTCGCATCGCACAGGTGAGAAAACAGAAAAAAAGAGAGAGAGGATGATAAAAATGGCATTGTATAGCCGCTTGCAAGATGGTCGAAAAAAACTTTTTTGCCAAAAACCAATGGGAAAACGGCGAAAAATTTTTTTTTCGACCATCTTGCAAGCGGCTTAAGTACATGTCGGAATCAGGCTAAACGACAACAAATGGGTGATTTATTGCAGGCTGGTGCAGGACTCTATCAAGGATCTGATGCCTCACATCCATGCTGTCACCATCAAGACGTTCACCCAGGAGAAATGGGACAAGCAGAATGCGTAGGCGTTCTTTTGACGAAATCATTTTGTTGCACTTGATATGTTTTTATTGGGTATTGTATTTCTGTTGATTCCGCTGATAAATGTTTCTATTTATCGAGGTGTTGATATGCTGCGTTGTAAGTGGTTCAACATCCATTATTGATATTTGAAACACGTGTTGAATTGATAGTGGTAGTTTTGTTCAGATGTTTGTGTACCACGCGGTGAGTGTGGTGCGAGGGGCGGAGCGTGAGAGGGCGGGGCGAGAGAAGGACGAGTTCGGCGACGACATCATCGACGAGCAGATCGATGCGGAGGTGGATGCGATGTGAGTTGGGTGAACTCATTTCCACAAATAGCCAAGATTCAGATTCCAACGCGCCGCCAACTACATTCCGAAAGTGATGGGAGAACTGAGCCAAGCAGATCTTCTAGAGTTCTATGGACTCTACAAGCAGGTGACTACCATTTTCCAGTTTCACAAATTAAGAGTTGTTCTTTCAGGCGACAAATAGCGCGCCTCGTTCATCGGACCGCCCAGGATTCTTCGATTTCACGGGAAAGGCCAAGTTTGCGCAGTGGCAGAAGCGGGCCGAGGTGGGCGGGGCGATAAGGGGGCGGGGCCTAGCGGTGTTTTCAGATGACTCGCGAGGCGGCGATGCGCGCGTATACAGAGAAGTTGAATGGTCTGGGTGTGGGATTCGATCCGACAGAAAAAGCTGGCGGGTTCGGACCGAGAATGAGTCGCATGCAGATGGGAGACGATGGACAGGGACCGAGGGAAGAGGTGAGGAGAGAGAGAGAGAGAGAGAGAGAGAGAGAGAGAGAGAGAGACGTTGCACAGGGTGTGACGTCGAAGGAAGAAGCGCTATGGTTCGCGGCGGCGAAGGGCGACGACGTCTACACGCTGGACTCGCTGTTGACGGCCGACGGTACACTGTTGGATAGGTCGGATCCGAGTCTGGGCGTGAGTCGACGGTGTCAAATTATAGCTTCGTCGCGCGATCGATCGCTTCGAAACTACACTGTGTTTCGAGGGTGTTTTGGAGGGCTTGTGTCTTCTGTATATAGATTTGGAGACTGTGGCGTTTAGATGACCGCCCTGCATTGGTCGATCGATGGTGGGGCGAGTGCGGCTGCTGAGTGGCTGATCGGCAAGGGAGCCGACGTGTCGGCGACGGACAGTGACGGCAACACGCCACTACACTTTGGTGAGTGTGATTTCTTTGAGTTCGAAATACGCTCGCTTTTTCCAGCGGCACTGTGCGATCGCGCGCCCGAGACGCGGTTGCTGCTAGCTGCCGGTGCGGACATTGAGGCGAGGAATAACGGTCGGTTGATGATTGGTACTTGGTAACTCGATTGTGTTTCAGATGACGAGACGGCGCTGGAGTGTGCGGAGATGAGCGATCCGAACGGCGAAGTGGTAGCGCTGCTAGCAATCAGAACGTAGAAGCGGGTGTTGGGTTTATTGATGTGTTAGAATATGTGATTGCTTCGATAAAGTATTGTGTCATGAAAGTCACGTCGCCGTATGTGTTTTGCTGATGATCGACGAAGTTACGATGTCTGAGCCGTTTGCATCTGCCACAAGATACCTATTTTATTTCGAGTATTATTTGTTTGAATATTAGTTGAATTAAATTGTAAAATAACAACGAAATATTTAGATTCAAAAACGCCCACGCATTAGTGCTCCGTTGTGCTGTCGCAATTTCTCACCGCGATCGAAAATGCCACGTCGCTTGGCGAACTCGTAACGTTATCACTACTTTTTGTGTTGTTTTATGTTGTAATGTTGTGTTTTTGTTATATGGTATGTATCACAAATTCATTGTGATCTTTCCGGTATGTGATAATAATGATACTTTCAATGGTCCCGTCCGGAGAAATTTGATAGACACATATTTGCTGTTCTTTTGATGCTGCTGCGCTGTTCATCGTTGTTTTGGCTATATGCACATGTCTTCTTTTATAATACTGATTATTTGTAGATGTCGTTCTACGAGAAGACGGGGTCGGCGGCGAGCGGTATGGACCACCGCAGAAAGTGGGACACGGCCGAGTACGAGGCCAAGGCCCAGCAGCGAATCCAAGAAGCCCGCGAGGAGGCTGTGAGTTATTTCATCTGTTTGTAATGTGTTTTATTTGTAAGAAACGTAATTTTTTTATATTTACACTGTTCAGGAGCTGAAGAATGGCAAGAAGCCGCGACGCGACAAGGACGAGCCCAAGGTGCAGCGAGAGATGCTACAAGTGCGCGACTACAAGGTATGCATACGCGTGCGTAATATATTATAATATGTGACTTTGTTAGGTTGATCTGACGTCGAAGCTGGGCCGCACGACGGTGATCAACAAGACGACGCCGTCGGCCGAGGCGGGCGGCTACTACTGCGACATCTGCGACTGCGTCATGAAGGACTCGATCAACTTCCTCGATCACATCAACGGAAAGGTGCGTCGTTATTGCATTCATGCGTGATCATCTGTACAGGTCTTAACCATCATATGAAAAAAAACCTCAACTTCTTTTCCAGAACCACCAACGCAACCTGGGTATGTCGATGAAGGTGAAGAAGAGCACGGTGGACGAGGTGAAGGAGCGGCTGGCGATGAAGAAGATCGAGATGGAGCAGAGGAAGCGCGAGGAGGCGCAGGGCGACCGACAGGAGGACATCAAGGAGGAGGAGGCACGCATCGCCGACTACAGACTCAACAAGAAGGTGAGTGCTCGTTACTTTCTTGTTTCAGTGATTCTCTCCCATGTTTAGGTGTATTGATGTCTTCATCAAGAAATTTGCTATATGATATTGTAGGAGAGGAAGCGTAAGCGCGAGGAGGAGGCGGCCGAGGCGAGCTCGTCGGCGTTCGGAGAGCTCGACCCCGAGATGCAGGCCATGATGGGCTTTGGCGGATTCGGCACCAGCAAGAAGTAGAAGGGTAGGACGCACGCGGTCCGTCGACAATCTCATTTTGGTTATCCTCGATATGTTGTTGATTTGTTGTAATAAGTCCCTGTTTGTACATTATTCGATCTCGGCGCATAAAGATGCGGAACATTGATGATTGTGTATCGCTATTATCATATGAGCAGTTTGCGTCTGCCTCGATATCTATTATTGATTGATTGTTATTTATTATGTTCATATTGTGTACAGGTGCGTGGGTACATTCCGATGTCGCGAGTACTTGTTCTTCTCGCGGCGGCGGCGCTCGCTGCCGTCGCCCTCGCGGCCACGCCCACCCTTGACGAGAAGGTTGGTACAAATCGATAAATCAATATTTATTCATCTCGTTTCAGGTAAAATTGCTGCAGGAGTCGATGTACAAGAAGCCGATTATGAACCTGAACGTGGAAAAGTGAGTGCTAAAAAATCTTACGATTAGAAAATGTGCAATAGCTAACCGTGTGCGTCTAGGTGGCGCAACCTGGTGCGCACTGCTCCCCGCAACTACTCTATGATTGTCATGTTCACCGCCCTCTCGCCCAACGTCAACTGCCCCATCTGCAAGTGAGTCGAGTGTCTGTCTGTCTGTCTTCTGTCTGTCTGTCTGTCTGCCTGCCTGCCTGTCTTCTGTCTGTCTGTCTGTCTGTCTGTCTGTCTGTCTGTCTGTCTGTCCGTCCCCTGCTCATTTGCAACCGTCTCTTTTGAGGCCTGCATACGACGAGTTCTACATTCTGGCCAACTCGTACCGTTACCTGTACCTCGAGCACAAACAGCTCTACTTTGCCGTCGTCGACTACGAGGAGGCGCCCCAGGTCTTCCAGGCGGTACGTGTTCTCTCTCTCTCTAACACACACATACGCTCTCCTAATGTCTCTCTGTTCAGATGAACCTGAACACTGCCCCGATTCTGTACCACTTCGGCGCGAAGCTGGGCGCCAAGAAGAAGCCGGACCAGATGGACTTCCAGAGGCACGGATTCGACGCCGAGGCCATGGCCAGGTTCATCAACGACCACACCGATATCGATGTGGGTTTGGGCGGGGGAGAGGAGACATTGTACAAAGGTGGAGACGGAGCTGATTAGAGCCACAGAGTCACTTCTCACATGCTGGCGCCGTCAGGCAGCGTCACTTACATACAGACGGACATAGCGTTTTCTATTTCTTAGGATAGTGGTTGAGAACGACACGGTGTTGCGGAAACTTGGAAAATTGATGTGATATCTGTTGCAGATCCGCGTTCTGCGCCCGCCCAACTATGCCGGTCCGGTGGTGGTGGCCCTTCTGGTGATGCTGGTGCTCGGTCTGCTGTACATGTCAAGGAACAACCTCGAGTTCCTCTACAACAGGACCAGCTGGGCCATGGTGTGCCTGGTGAGTGCGGGGGAGGGGGGGGGGAGAACAATATTGGGAACACGGAACTATGAAACAGTTGGAACATGAAAAGATCCATTCAGGATGGATGAGATGGAGAGATGATTTGTATTTCCCTTTTCAGTGCATCGTGTTTGTGTTCATGTCGGGTCAGATGTGGAACCACATTCGCGGCCCTCCCTTCGTGATGACCAACCCGAACACGCGCCAGACGAGCTTCATCCACGGAAGCACACAGTTCCAGGTGCGTCTCTCTCTTTCTCTATCCCCTCTCTCTCTCTCTCTCTCTCTCATCCCACCCCCTCTCAGCTGATCGCCGAGACGTACATTGTCGGTATCATGTACGCTCTGGTGACTGTCGGCTTCATTGTGCTCAACAACGCGGCCGACCAGAAGCCGGCGGATCCGAAGAAGCGCCCCCTTCTGTCCATCTCGCCCAACATGCTGTGCTACGTGGGGCTGGGCATGGTGTGCGTCTTCTTCTCGATGCTCCTCTCCATCTTCCGCTCCAAGTACCAGGGATACCCCTACTCGTTCCTCTTCTCCTAAGAAGGACGCTCCCTGCCCGCCCATGAGTATCTAGTTCATAGCGTCACGGATTCCACCTTTTCACCCAGTTTTAACTTATTTGTTGAGTCGTGTTTTCATGTTGTATTCCAGTATTGGGGTCCTCTGTTGAGAATTGTGATCGTGTTGTTTATTTATTTTACTTAATTTATGTAATAATAAGCTTGTGGTTTGATGAGGATGCGGCATGGTTTACATAGGAACAGCAGGGTAGGTGGGATGTAAACAGTGCCGGTTGCAATAACGGCAACAGTGATGGAGGATACCGATTTGTTCTCGTTTGAATTCGCTGTCAATGCGACGTCGCCCGATTCCCTTCCGGATAGGCTGTTGTTGGGAGCGTGGGAGGCTGCGGCGATTGGCCTGATCGCCCTCACCCTCTGCTGGCTACTCCTGTTTCTTATCCGCGCCGCCACTCCACGAGAAAGAAGAGAAGAGCTCCCGACGATGGTGTCGTTTCAATCGTTCAACGAGAGGTTGTGAGGTGGACGTGTGAGTGTGATAAAGTGGAATTTGCATGTGGTTGATTGTGTGTACGTGACTGGGGGAGAAGGGCTTTCATTGTGTTCGTCGATTCGAGATGCTTGTTCGTCAGCCGGCGTGGAGGCGGCTGCTCAAGAGGAAGAAGATGGTCAAGGATGTGGGTGGTATCTCTCTCTCTCTCTCTCTCCCCTCTCACCAACCGTCTTTCAGTTCAAGACCTTGTCGCGCCGCATCGGCAAGGTGGAGCGGCGGATGGCCGGTCTTCGCAGGATGCACGATGAGATGTTCGACATGTGGGTGTTGGCGGAGCGGGAGATGCGGCAGCAGAGGCGGCGGGCCGACGGGGAACAGCAGAGGCGGAGACGGGAGCGCGAGGTGGGCAGGGGCCGTGGTCAGTCAACTTCGAAACCCCGTTTTCGAAGTAGTTCGAACTGATTGCGAGCTAGGGCAAAGCATTTTGGAGGTAGTTGGAAGGCATTTCGGGAGTGGTTTGAAGAGACTGGTCGCTATTCGAGGAAGGAAGATGAAGTTTGTGAATACGGAGCATTTAGGCTGTCGCGCTGCGCTGGAAGGGCGGATAGTCAAGTGTGCGACACGTCATCTGCAATCACTATTGGTGTTTTTATGTATATAATCTTTTGATCTCGAATCGTTTCGGTTTTTTCGCGGGGTTTGGTGAATGTTAGGGGGTGAGTCATCAAGGTTGTTTGCGCGCGCGGCCCATGCGGGTGCAGTGAGGACCTCACGTCAATTGATGGGCATCTGTCAAGCTAGTCTTATCATCCGGCAGAATTGATAGGGATTATTTGATACTACATACTACTAAACGGGTGTATTGTAACTCGAAAATAAAGTCGGTGTGAGTGCGGTGCGCGTGCACTCGCTCATATTCTTTTGTTGACAGGGCAGACTCCAGTGGTTATTTTAGCGTCGGCCGTCCATTTCCAAACATCGTCGCTAGGCTATCGCTAGGTGATGGGGCACATACCTACAGTCTCCCCATCAATGCGCCCACCTGCGCACTCCGCTCTCCACGTGCTCTCTAGGCACTCACTGCGTGTCTGGGCTCTCTCACCGCTCGCGTCTCTCGCTTTTCCCAATGTTGTGCAATAGTGGGCGGAGCGTGGTCGCGGCCCGGCCGGCCCTGCCTCATTCCCTCTTCTTCCTTCACGAGCGGTTGTGAAATCCCGCGAAATATTGCAATCTTCATCGTAACATCTTGCAATTCGATGCGCAAACGTATCCGATTGATATGGGTGTATCGATTAGAACGCCCGCGTGTGCTATCGATCGTTTGGCGGCTAATCTGGCTGGCTGGGTCGCGTGACAGTCTTTGACGATGACTCACTCCACCCGCGCGCTGCGTATCCGTTTTCATCGCTTTGATTTTGTGATTCTTATTTTTGATTTGTGCTTACATTTATGTTTTCGTATTGCAGGACCCTACTTAACGGGTCCCTCCTCGGTGTGTCAGCGACCGCAAGCGCTGAGTGATCTCTCGCACGAGCAGAGAGCTTTCTTCCCCACGCCCGAGCGGCATCTCACAGGTGAGCACGGGAACTAGCATCTACACATGTACATGTGCGATTTGACAATGACGTGTTAATAATTCAAACTTGCAGTTCTACCTACCGCGCGCTCTCCGCCGCCCGCAATTTCCGCGCATCTCACCACGGTTTCGATCACTTTTCGGACCCAGCCACGATGCTTCACGCCGTCTACTGTGAGTGCGGGCTCGGGAAAGATAGACATACAACATTGTAAATTGGAAACACAGGAGTTGATCGACTCGTTTCAGCCCCCGCTACTGACATGGACCCCGCCGTCATGGTCGACCCTGCCGCCGCCGTCGCCCCTCGATGGGACGGTGGCTTGCGCACTCTCCGAGTTCCAGATGAGCCACAGCGATTTGAGCAGGCCCACACTGGACAGCAACACAAGCAACTCAAGCAACGTGTCGTTCGCCGGTTCACTCTCAAGGTACATAGCGGAGAAGAACGCTGAAGTGCGGGTTGGTGATGAGCAATCTTTCAGCACTCCCTGCTCGCGTCTGACCAAAGTTGCCACTCACGAGTCAATCGAAGCTGCAACCGAATTCGCAATGTGGAGCGACGAGTGGTTGGTGCAGCCGCCGCCGTCGACTCAGCCCCGCATCGTCTCTGCCTACAAGCGTTTCTCTCCCCGATCGGCAAGTGCCGTGGCCCGCCGTCTCGCCGCCCTCCGGTGAGTACACGCTCTCTTTCCCCCCCTCTCTCTCCTATCTCCCTCCACTCTCTCACCCCCACTCTTTCCAGGTTCGGTCGAGTCGCCGTCTGCACACCCGCCCATCTCGTATGAGCTGCAGCCGGCCGAGTGCGATCAGCTGTTCGTCGATCAGCTGATCGAGTCGGGCGACACGCACGCTGACCTCGCCGAAACGCCTAGAGCGCTACCTGTTCGGCGAGGAGCAGCAGCAGTGCGCCGCTAGCACTAGCCAGGTGAGGTCTGCCGAGAGTGGGCGGGGCCTCGGAGAGCGGTGTTGCACAACATTGCACCACATTGCACAATCTTGTGCCATGCGGGTGGGCGGGGCCTGAGCGGGCTGGGCTGAGGCTAAGTCTCCTAGTACACGATCATGACCTCTCCCGTTCAGGCCGTCTCCTCTTCCTTCTCCTCCTCGGACACGCTTCGAGGCGTCTATGAGCAGCACGTATCACGAGCTCACCTCCGACTGCTATGCAGCCTATCCCTACGATGGCAACATCGCCAACCCGCCCGCATTTATGCAGCACAGCATGTACTATGGGGGACTATGTCAACCTCGGTGAGTTCTCTCTCTCTCCCTCTCTCTCTCTCCTTCTCCTCTCGTCTCTTCCTTCTCTCTCCTTCCTCTCCTCTCCTCCTCTCTCTCCTCTCCTCTTTCCTCTCTTCCTCTGCTCTCTCCTCCAGTCACCCCCACTCACCCCTCTCCCTTTGCAGACTCCCCTCCATCCACCCAGTGCGACGCTCCCGGTCCGCAGAAGCGCCCGCGCCAGTCCGCCTCTCCCTCGCATCCCTCTCCCGGCCCCGAGTCTCCGTCCGACTACCGCACGCGGCGCGACAAGAACAACGCCGCGTCGGCCAAGTCGCGTGCCAAGCGGGCGGCCAAAGTGCGCGAGATGGGCGAGGAGAAGGTGCGGCTGGAGCGGCGCAACGACCAGCTGAGAGCAGAGGAGACGGTGCTCGCCCGCGAGGTGGAGCAGTACAAGCAGATTGCTGCTCAGCATGCGCGGCTGATTCCCCTTATCCCCCTATCTCATGTTATCCGAGTCATGTTAATTGTACAATTGTATTTCGTTCATTGTTCGTGTTTTGTGATTGTGTTTGTGTTTTGTGCATATATATCGTAGATAAACGTATTTATTAGAATCTGTATTTATGCAATCGATCACCACCCCAACAACAAAACCTCCTGGAAGACGGAACTACCGATTCGAATGCGGCATCCGAGAAAGAGATGAGAAAAGGAAGTTTGCCTTCAATGTACACATGGTAGAACCTGCATGGGAATCATGCGAGAAGAAGGAGGGAGATGGGGAGGATGAAGAAAGAGACGGGAACATGAGAGAGTGAGGGTGGGAGAATGAAGGATGAGAGAGAGAGAAATGCACAGTGAGAGGGGGGGAGGAGGCAATCAGAGAG
The DNA here is from genome assembly GCA_963966185.1 of Rhabditoides inermis. NCBI lineage: Eukaryota > Metazoa > Nematoda > Chromadorea > Rhabditida > Rhabditidae > Rhabditoides > Rhabditoides inermis. The sequence goes on along the minus strand of CAWZYM010000102.1, from coordinate 25,866 downwards.
AAAGAGATAGAGGAAGATAGAGTTTCATTTTTTTTAAAAGCGTGCGATAAAGACGCAAAACATGGTCTGTTGAACAAGAATTACTTTTCTAGATTTTTTTTGTGAAAAATAAAGTGATACAGAGGTGGTGAGGTCACAAATGCGGCCGTTTTGGCCGTTCTCATCGCAGCACATTTGGAAGACAATGCTATTCTCGGCGCTCCAAACGGACCGTGCGGAATCGAGAAGCCGGGTCTAGGGATCTAGGGATCTATTCTATACATCAGTTCCAAAAGTAAAAGTCGATATCATTTGTTCATCGGAGGGGGAAATTGTGTGAATGATCTCACCTTCGAACTTGGGTGCGGTAGCCGAGGGGCGGATATTCCCTAGAGAGAGAGAGAGAGAGAGAGAGAGAGAGAGAAAGAGAGAGAGAGTGACCAGGGTTCAATACCCACCGTCTCTCAGAGGGTCAATATTCAAAAAAAAAAACACCAAATCGCCGGACCTGCTCTCCATTTGCTTGCCGTACTCTCCCTCCCATGCCTCAATGTCGATAGTAGGGAGGAGCCGCTCACGCAGGGGTTGCACCGCGTGAGGAAGGAGTTGCACACTCACCGGTTCAGTAAAACAATCGCATTTTGCGCAATGTTTTCAGACAGTGTGAGAGTAGCGCGGGAATTCAAAATTTTGCGCTCAGAGCGTGCGAGGATCGTTTCTAATCACGCACGTGCACGTGCAACATTCGTTCAAACTGCATTCGAACCATCCGGGCGGATGGTTCCGGATGGTTCCATCCGGGCGGATGGTTCCGGATGGTTCCATCCGCACATAGTAGGTAGGAGCCGCGCACGCGGGACTACCAAGCTGGTTTCACTTGCCCCTTTATCTATACGTGTTTTGTGAACCTTGATCTTGTAAAATAATTGTTGATGCAAGTAGAATAAATGAATATAGTTCATGCATAAGTTATTAGAAATCGTCAGAAATAGGCCACTGTATCTTGACACAGTATTTTCAACCGTTATTGGATCGAACAGAAAAGCATGGCATCCTACCAGCCGGAGATCCGCATTCACTAGTGCTCTGACTGTTTAGCTCGTGTCGAGGAATGGTGTACTTTCCTGGTACTAACAAAGATAATATAACTGATGATACTGTAATACATCTACATGTATACATGTCAAGACAGGCTTGGACGGAACACCGAAATCCGTATTGTCGGAACTCGCAGTAGGCGTTGTATTACTGTACTTTCCGTAACCTTACCGTAATTTACATTACCATGTGCTACTTGATTCGAAATAAATATTCTGATATACATGCCAAAGACACCTCGCACTTCTCATGTAGGATGATGTACTGCTTCTCCTACCAGGTCCTATCCTCAATGTCTCACTGCTTCTCTCTCTCTCTCTCTCTCCCTCTCTCCCTCTCTCTCTCTCTCTCTCTCTCCCTCTCTCCCTCTCTCTCTCTCTCTCTCTCTCTCCCTCTCTCCCTCTCTCTCTCTCTCTCTCTCTCTCTCTCTCTCTCTCTCTCGTATTCCTTTTTGTATCGTATACCGTATCTCCGTATCTTATCCCGTGAAAACTGTCGAATCGGCATCGTAGCGGTTTATCTAATCTAATCATGCAATATTACCTAGTATATTTCATTTTCCTTCTTGATTATCCCGCATTTGCATAAATCAACCCTATGCGTCATATATAGGTTTGCTTTTTCAATTGATCTCTAATTATACACATACACACAATTATTGCAGCTCCCCACAGTGCAAATAAAATATGATAAGAAACTACTTGCTGCCTTTCGAAATTCGAAAAGGTAAGAGTGTTATGAATAGAGTTAATTATATTGTCAATGACGGAAACGCGTCCACTTCAGAGTACATTCTAAATGTTATGATATGACCGAATCGTTTGGGTGAAAAAATGGACATCGAACAGGGTAAAGCGCCCTCTGTTCGGTGTTCGGTCGTCTGTCCGCTCTGTGCTGGAACCTGACGGTTCCACAGCACCAACGTGGGATCGAGAGCGGATCCTCGCCCACCAAGCTCCCGGACAACGCTCCGATCGAGTACCAGATGTACGTTCTCTCATATTGCTCAAAATTATCTCACTTAGTTGGATTTTTATGTTCTTTAGTGGTCAAAGCTTATACACGCAGTATTCATTCGACCAGTTTAACATTTTCCATCAGAAACATTATGGTGTGTTTTACAGCATACCGGATTCTGATTTTGCGAAATGTGAGCGATAGACGAAATGTTAGCTGTTTAAAGGGAGTGTACCCTCTGATTTTCGAAGTTGAGTTCGCACCGGAATGTGAAAATATATCAAAATGATGCACTTTTGTCAATCTCACCATATGCCGGAAATGGCGGGAAGTTGGAGAAACCATCATCGACCGTGCACGTTTGTGCACATTTCTGCACACTTTTCTCTTCAATTGCGTATTCGAGCGTAAATTACACAAATTTTAAGGCGAAAAGGGAGTGTACCCTCTGAATTTCGAAATTGAGTTACCATCGGGATGTGAAAATATGTCAGAAACAATGCACTTTCTCATATAAAAATTATGCTCAAGTCGCCTAAAATTTTGTGTAATTTGCGCTCGAATAAGCTCTTTCTAGAGAAAAGTGTGCACAAACGTGCTCGGTCGATGATGGTTTCTCCAACTTCCTGCCATTTCCGGCATATGGTGAGATTGACAAAAGTGCATCATTTTTGATATATTTTCACATTCCGGTGCTAACTCAACTTCGAAAATCAGAGGGTACACTCCCTTTAAACAGCTAACATTTCGTCTATCGCTCACATTTCGCATTCGCAGTGCCGAAATCGTACCCAGTTGACGTAGTGGTAGCGCTCTCGCCTAGCAAGCTGTGCTTCGCGAGTTCCACTCTTGCTACTCACGCAATGTTTTGTCAAAATAAAAACTTTTCAATTCAATAGGTTCTGATCGTTCTCGAACCACACCAGTTTCTCTCGTGAAAAGAGTGAAAAAAAGAGTGAAAACATGTCACATAAATCTTTGCATGTATCCAGGGAGAGGATGCGGCAGGACTACCAGCTCGTTTCACTTGCCCCTTCTATACGTGTTTTGTGAACCTTGATGTTGTAAAATAATTGTTGATGCAATTAGAATAAATTATCATAGCTCATCAAGCTCATCATCCTGGACCATCCTCTGCTATCGGTGGCGTTTTATTCTCGCTCACGAGCACTTCGTCATCAAAGCTTGAGAACAAGTTCGAGTGTATGCGTGAAATAAACTGTTGATCACTGTCGTTGTGTTTGTATAGTTTTGCGAGCACAGAATGTGGATGTCACGGTAGTTACGCAAACGACGCGTGTCTTTCGCAGCGAGCACTATCGCAGCGAGCGATAGTGTTGTGGATAGCGTGCGTGCACATTGATCCGATTCCGGTTGGTGGCTTTTTTTTTTTTTTTTGCAGTTTCATGTTTGACTTTGAAATGATATTAGGATTGTAAATCTATCAATAATCGTTATGTAAACTGAATTTTTGCATATATTTAACACGAATTTAGACTCAACGAAATGGGTGAACAGATTTGTTTCATTCATGAAAGTAGTTATTGTGTACATGATGTAACCGTTTAGTTTATAGATTTCTTCGAATCCAAAAAAGTGCATTCATTATCTTTTAAAAGGACTAGCGTAAGAGTAGAGTTTGTTTTATCCGACGTTATGCAATAAAAGCACATGCATTTTATCAATCGAAATAGTTAACAAACCTGCTTCAATCGTTTAAAAATATAATCGCGATGGTCAATTTGCAAACGTGACACAATTAATCACATTAGTTTTAATTGCAATGGAGCAGAATCGTTTACTATTTCGATTGATAAAATGCATACGCTTTTATTGCATTACGTTGGATAAAACAAACTCTTCTCTTACGCTAGTCCTTGTAAAAGATAATTGTTTCATCATTTGATCACACTGGCCGTACCAGCATTTTTAAACAGAACCTTCGTAATTTGGAATTGGCTTCCTCATGACCTAGTCTCCATCAATTATCCCTCCATATTCAAATCACAACTTTCTATATTCCATCTTATGCCACCTAGTAAATTGCGCAAACTATACAGAGCTTTCCTCATTTTCTTTTTTTCATATGTGATTATTGATTATGTGATTACTGTGATTGTGACATATGTGACATATGTGACACTCTGACATATGTGATTACTTTTTTCATATGTGATTACTATGTGATTATTTCCTTGTTTCATTTCAAGTGAAACCCTATCCATATCTGCCGTTTATCGTGCTCCTTTTTTGTTTATGATTTCGATTTTCCCATGTTATCGGTAATAAATAAATCTATCTATCTAAGTTTTTTTTAAACTTTGTACATATGAGACTGATCGTGAGGCATATGCGCGCGAGAGAGAGAGAGAGAGAGAGAGAGAGAGAGAGATACGTGTGCATATAACTTGGCAGTATAATACGCGTTCGTCATTTCTTTTGTATTTCTTCTCATACTTCAATTGTATATATACATATTTAATTGTTTTGTACGTTACAGTCCCGGCCAGTGTCACTCATTTGTTCAGACGCATGCTACGCGTTAGTTCCGCGTCGCGGCAATTTAGCAAAACGTGTCTCTGAAAGGAATCGAACCTGCGGTCAACAGGCCACATTTCACGTCTTTTAGAAAGCGACCATGAGGTGGAGCTTATTGTTCAACAACACGAGAGACGCGTTGCGTGTCGCGTCGCGTGTGTCTACTGTCACCCAAATGAGTGACAAGGTCTGATGTGGTAGACGAGGACGATACATCGTTGTTCGAACCCACCCACACTATTATATGGACATTAATAACTTTTTTTTTCGAAATCGCTCGTCATTTGAGCCATCACCGAGAACAATCAAAGGTTTGTAACCTCTGAACGCAAAATTTCCAAAATGAGAAATTTGGATGATATACTTTTCATAGTTATAACTTATGATATTGATGCATGTTTGTTCACAGTTAAAATGAATTTTTAAAATTATTGTTTTATGAATTGAAAATCTATATTGTGGCAAAACATTATAATTTCGTCGATAAATGTGCCATGATTTGTGGCATAACCAGAATCAGAGGAGACACTACCTTTAAAGACACTGATAATCATTTATTATAGCTGTTTATTATAATTTGTTGTGAAAGTAGAGGTGCGTTATACGCCTAAAGTATATCCTCTCGAAGTAATTTGTCGCTCTCAAGTTTTCACGAATGTTTTTCTTCAACTTACGAGGAAAATGTCCCTGAAATACAAACAATTGTAATTAGTGATTTTACAGTGAATAAAAAAAAGAGACGATTTTTTTGAACATACCCATCGAATTTCGTCAATTTCCCATTGAGATGTGACGAATTCGCACAACGGCCCCATAGCTTCGATGAAAGTGCTAACAATTTTTATCGGAATATGATGACCGATTGAATACACTCCAACGCAGTTTATTAAACAGAATTCTTCCTTGATCCTGTAATGGTAATGTATATATGGATGGCAAATTTGGCGGAATTTCCAGGGAATCCGCAATTCGTGTTTGGAGAGATAACAATCGCGAGCATTAATTTTGGGCTCTCTTGAAAGTAGCTATCATTTGACGAGATGGCTAAATAAGGGGTCTACCACTGCCTTATAATCTGAAGGCCCAAGTTCGCTTCCGCTATGCGCTATTTTGTTTTGTCTTTCAGAAAAGGGCATGTAATAGATGTGAAGAAGGAACAAAGTCCTCTCTCGCTGCGATGCGCAAAGAGAGCGAAACGCCAGCTGTTCAATTCGACTAACACGCTGTCTTATCTGTCTTATCATGTAAAGGCGCTCGCGCGATCGCTCATAACTTTCTACTTTCAGAGAAGAGATACAAAGATGTCGCAACAAAGTGACTTATTTTTCTTTCTTTTTTTAAGTTTCGGATGAGTTCAATTTGTTACTAACAAGACCTGGGAGAAAAAACTAGCGTGTGTCATGATCCAAAGAAGTTATGAGCCAAAAGAAAGGGCGCCATCTGCGAAATATAGTAATTTACTTTATGCGCGCTTTCTCTAATTCTAATAAATAAAGTCGTAATTTCACGAGAAAAAATAAACTTACTGTTCTGGGGTGTCTTCTTCTGCCATAATACAATGACACAACTTTCGAGATGATTCCAAATCGGTGATACCAACAATGAGAATGCTCTTAACATTGTAAAAGTTGAAAGTTTTTCGGATGTGCGTATACTTTTAAAAAAGAAGAAAAGTGAAAGATGTTAAAAAACGTATCATCACAGTATATCTATATAGTATATCGATATATCACTTACATGTCGAAACATTTCGAATGTGACGGTAACTTTTTGCTTATGCAGAAGGTCATGATACTTGTCAATTATATTTTTGAAATGTCGACAAACTAGTCTTGCATTTTTGACGTCCTGAAAAATATATATACATAAAATATGCACAAAAAGCTTACATCTAATTCGATGAATTGAAGTACGTGGACTATCAATTCATTTGGAAGATCATCGATCATGCCTGTAATACAGAAAGAATCTAGGAATGACAAACATCTAGTGTGGTGCGGAATTACTAGTTAATCGATATTGCGTTCAATTTAATCGATATTGTATCGGAATTACTAGTTAATCGATATTGAGTTCAATTTGTTACTAACAAGACCTGGGAGAAAATACTGTTTTTAAAATACAACTTTTTGTTTTATGTCCTCCGCTTTATTTTCAAAGTCTGATAAAATAGCGATCACAATATCGATCACAAGATAAAAAATAGGGTTGATTGGACATCGAAAATAAGTGTACAGAAAGTATGGAGAGAGTACAGACGCGTGGGGTACAGTAACAAAAGCCAAGCAGTGATAACAGAAAGGATGCGAATGAAAAGCGGTTGACAGGACACTCATTAGAATGAAAAAGCAACAAAGAACATTTCAAATTCCGTTTCTTTATTATGCGTGTACAAAACACACAAATCAAAAAGCACGCTATCGCATAGTCGCATTCGCGCGGGAAAAATTGAACGCGCGTCATGACCTCTGTTGGATCATCTCCAAGACACGCCCCTTTTACCGCTGCCATTACCTATCTCTTATTCTCAAGCTGTTATTCAGTTGAAAATTTTTGACCGTTCTCGAATGTTCTGCTCTATGGCGTCCATTTGCTATAGAACATTCCAGAACAAAAAAAATAGATCAACTGAATATCAGCTTCGAAGCAAGAAAAAAAAACCCATCATTGCAAGGAGCTCTGACCTCTGTTGGATGATCTCCAAGACACGCCCCTCTTACGACTGCCATTACCTACAGTCCAAGCAACAGTTAGTTCCGCTACCACTCCTCGCGTACACCACCGCATTTGAAAATCCCGCGCGCGCGAAACTTCGAATTTGAATCTATTCGCGTGCCCCCCCCCCCAACTCCTGCGCTCTCTAATGGCGGCAACTGATTTGCGCACCCACTGTATCTCTTATTCTCAAAGCAAGAAAAAAAAACCATCATTGCAAGAACCTCTCCAATGCAGCCAACTGCCCAGAGGCGCACTTGTTCATTGCACAACACGCATCGTGTCAATGGAAATATCATAATAAAGAAAATCTCTCTCTCTCTCTCTCTCTCTCTCTCTCGCTATTGTATTGTTTTCACGGCTACCCCCGACAACGCCAACATACAGACGAACAATTCATAAACAATTAGTATTCAATATTTCTTATTCATGAAATTTACACAATACCGTATCCGGAGAGAGCGAGATAGAAAGAAAGAAAGAGAGAGAGAGAGAGAGAGAGAGAGAGAGAAAGGGAGATCACTGACCCTGTGCTGATATGCAGCGATACTGGTCAAGAGTGAGAGAGAGGGAGAGAGAGAGAGAGAGAGGGAGAGAAGAGAGAGAGAGAGAGAGAGTGAGAGAGAGATAGAGATCTCGCCGCTTATAACCGGTTCGTCATGAACGTACGCACGGCAAGCTCCGCCCCTCAGGCACCGCCCACCTTGAGTTCCGTGCGCTCCACGTAATAGGAGGTGCCGTGCTCGTCCTCATTGCCTCATCACATTTTCCATCTCTCTCTCTCTCCCTCTCTCTCTCCCCCTCTCTCTCTCCCCCTCTCTCTCTCTCTTGGAAGATGTTTCTGACGTGCGAACACGGTATGATCTCCGGCCGCTTGCTAGCCACAAGGCCATAAGGCCACATTCCACGTCTTTTAGAAATCGACCATGAGGTGGAGCTTATTGTTCAACAACACGAGAGACGCGTCGCGTGTCGCGTCGCGTGTGTCTACTGTCACCCAAATGAGTGACAAGGTCTGATGTGGTAGACGAGGACGATATATCATTGTTCGAACCCACCCACACTATTATATGAACATTAAAGGATTTATCCGGAATGTATTGATCTTCAGGATGGGGTCGGTTTCGTTCTTTTCAATGAAGACGAGTTTTGAAGTTCTGTTTGCGCAGAAAAATTGGTAAAAATACAAACAATTTGTCCACGATTATATCATTTCAAAAGATGGTTTCGTTGGCGAGAACAAAAACGACCCCAACCTGAAGATCAGGCAAGATTACATTGTCCGGATACATCCTTTAAAGGGAGTGTACACTCTGAATTTCGAGGTTGAGTTAGCACCGGGATGTGAAAATATGAGGAAAATGATGCACTTTTGTCAATACAACTATGTGTCGAAGATACCTAAAAGTCAATGAAAAATTCTGTTGAACATTGAAAATTGGCACCAATTGGCACCAATTTCTGCATTTTGACACATTTTGCGCTCAATTTTCATCTATTTGCAGACATTTTCAGAAAATAGTTGTATTGACAAAAATGCATAGTTTTCATCATATTTTCACATCCCGGTGCTAACTTCCATTCGAAATTCAGAGTGTACACTCCCTTTAATAACTTTCATTTTTTTTCGAAAGCGCCCGTCACTTGAGCCATCACCGAGAACAATTAAAGACACTGATAATCATTTATTATAACTGTTTATTATACTTTGTTGTGAAAGTAGAGGTGCTTTATACGCCAGAATTGTATCCTCTCGTAGTGATTTGTCGCTCTCAAGTTTTCACGAATTCTTCTCTTCAACCGACAAGGAAAATGTCCCTGAAATACAAAAAAAAAATAATTAGTGGTTTTATAGTGAATAATAAATAAATGAAAACTTGAACATACCCATTCTATTTCGACAATTTCCCATTGCGATGTGACTAATTCGCATAACGTCCCTATGGCTTCGATGAAAGTGCTAACAATTTTTATAGGAATATGATGACCGATTGAATACACTCCAATGCAGTTTTTTAAACTGAATTCTTCCTTAATCCTGTAATGTTAATGTATATATGGATGGCAAATTTGGCGGAATTTCCAGGGAATCCGCAATTCGTGTTTGGAGAGATAACAATCACGAGCATTAATTTTGGGCTCTCTTGAAAGTAGCTATCATTTGACGAGATGGCCAAATAAGGGGTCTACCAAGATGTCGCAACAAAGTGATTTGTTTTTCTTCTTTTTAAAGTTTCGGATGAGTTCAATTTGTTTTTAACAAGACCTGGGAGAAAAAACTAGCGTGTGTCATGATCCAAAGAAGTTATGAGCCAAAAGAAAGGGCGCCATCTGCGAAATATAGTAATTTACTTTATGCGCGCTTTCTCTAATTCTAATAAATAAAGTCGTAATTTCACGAGAAAAAATAAACTTACTGTTCTGGGGTGTCTTCTTCTGCCATAATACAATGACACAACTTTCGAGATGATTCCAAATCGGTGATACCAACAATGAGAATGCTCTTAACATTGTAAAAGTTGAAAGTTTTTCGGATGTGCGTATACTTTTAAAAAAGAAGAAAAGTGAAAGATGTTAAAAAAACGTATCATCACAGTATATCTATATATCACTTACATGTCGAAACATTTCGAATGTGACGGTAACTTTTTGCTTATGCAGAAGGTCATGATACTTGTCAATTATATTTTTGAAATGGCGACAAACTAGTCTTGCATTTTTGACGTCCTGAAAAATATATATACATAAAATATGCACAAAAAGCTTACATCTAACTCGATGAATTGAAGTACGTGGACTATCAATTCATTTGGAAGATCATCGATCATGCCTGTAAAACAGAAAGAATCTAGAAATGACAAACATCTAGTGTGGTGCGGAATTACTAGTTAATCGATATTGCGTTCAATTTAATCGATATTGTATCGGAATTACTAGTTAATCGATATTGAGTTCAATTTGTTACTAACAAGACCTGGGAGAAATTACTGTTTTTAAAATACAACTTTTTGTTTTATGTCCTCCGCTTTATTTTCAAAGTCTGATAAAATAGCGATCACAATATCGATCACAAGATAAAAAATAGGGTTTGATTGGACATCGAAAATAAGTGTACAGAAAGTATGGAGAGAGTACAGACGCGTGGGGTACAGTAACAAAAGCCAAGCAGTGATAACAGAAAGGATGCGAATGAAAAGCGGTTGACAGGACACTCATTAGAATAAAAAGCAACAAAGAACATTTCAAATTCCGTTTCATTATTATGCGTGTACAAAACACACAAATCAAAAAGAACGCTATCGCATAGTCGCATTCGCGCGGGAAAATTTGAACGCGCAAATTTGAACGCATGACCTCTGTTGGATGATCTCCAAGACACGCCCCTTTTACCGCTGCCATTACCTATCTCTTATTCTCAAGCTGTTATTCAGTTGAAAATTTTTGACCGTTCTCGAATGTTCTGCTCTATGGCGTCCATTGGCTATAGAACATTCCAGAACAAAAAAATAGGTCAACTGAATATCAGCTTCGAAGCAAGAAAAAAAACCATCATTGCAAGGAGCTCTGACCTCGGTTGGATGATCTCCAAGACACGCCCCTCTTACGACTGCCATTACCTACAGTCCAAGCAATAGTTAGTTCCGCTACCACTCCGCGCGTACACCACCGCATTTGAAAATCCCGCGCGCGCGAAACTTCGAATTTGAATCTATTCGCGTGCCCCCCCCCACTCTTGCGCTCTCTAATGGCGGCAACTGATTTGCGCACCCACTGTATCTCTTATTCTCAAAGCAAGAAAAAAACCATCATTGCAAGAACCTCGCCAACTGCCCAGAGGTGCACTTACACACACCGTACATTGTACAAAACTCATTGTGTCAATGAAAATATCATAATAAACGTATTGTATTGTTTTCACGGCTACCCCCGGCAACGCCAACATACAGACGAACAATTCATAAACAATTAGTATTCAATATTTCTTATTCATGAAATTTACACAATACCGTATCCGGAGAGAGCGAGATAGAAAGAGAGAGAGAGAGAGAGAGAGAGAGAGAGAGAGAAAGGGAGATCACTGACCCTGTGCTGATATGCAGCGATACTGGTCAAGAGTGAGAGAGAGGGAGAGAGAGAGAGAGAGGGAGAGAAGAGAGAGAGAGAGAGAGTGAGAGAGAGATAGAGATCTCGCCGCTTATAACCGGTTCGTCATGAACGTACGCACGGGAAGCTCCGCCCCTCAGGCACCGCCCATCTTCAGTTCCGTGCGCTCCACGTAATAGGAGGTGCCGTGCTCGTCCTCATTGCCTCATCACATTTTCCCTCTCTCTCTCCCTTTCTCTCTCTCACTCTGTCTCTCTCTCCCCCTCTCTCTCTCTTGGAAGATGTTTCTGACGTGCGAACACGGTATGATCTCCGGTCGCTTGCTAGCCACAAGGCCATAAGGCCACATTCCACGTTTTTTAGAAATCGACCATGAGGTTGAGCTTATGTTCAACAACACGAGAGACGCGTTGCGTGTCGCGTCGCGTGTGTCTATTGTAACTTGTAACCCAAATGAGTGAACGCGGGCCGAGCCATGACAAGGTCTGATTCTGATGTGGTAGACGAGGACGATATATCATTGTTCGAACCCACCCACACTATTATATGAACATTAAAAGATTTATCCGGACAATGTATTGATCTTCAGGATGGGGTCGGTTTCGTTCTTTTCAATGAAGACGAGTTTTGAAGTTCTGTTTGCGCAGAAAAATTGGTAAAAATACAAACAATTTGTCCACGATTATATCATTTCAAAAGATGGTTTCGTTGACGAGAACAAAAACGACCCCAACCTGAAGATCAGGCAAGATTACATTGTCCGGATCCATAAAGGAACGTACCACTCTAAATTTTCTGTATAAACCACAACTGCCACGTGATAGAATATGAAAATACAATCACTTTTCATAAATAAACCATATGCTTTAAATGAACGAAACACATTGAAAATTCGACGCAAAGCTTCGAAAAACGTAGTGAGGAATACCGTTCTCGAGTGTATACGACCTTCTAGAGGGTATCGACGGTATATCTCACTACGAAATGAAATCTTCGGCGGCGCGTTTTCTACATGTTGCGTTCATTTTTAGCATATAGTTTATTAATGAAAAGTTGTTGTCTTTTAATATTCTTTCATGTGGCAGTCATAGTTTATGTACGAAATTTAGAGTGGTGTGTTCCTTTAATAACTTTCATTTTTTTCGAAAGCGCCCGTCACTTGAGCCATCACCGAGAACAATTGAAGACACTGATAATCATTTATTATAACTGTTTATTATAATTTGTTGTGAAAGTAGAGGTGCTTTATACGCCAGAATTGTATCCTCTCGTAGTGATTTGTCGCTCTCAAGTTTTCACGAATGTTTCTCTTCAACCGACAAGGAAAATGTCCCTTAAATACAAAAAAATTAGTGGTTTTATAGTGAGTAATAAATAAATGAAAACTTGAACATACCCATTCTATTTCGACAATTTCCCATTGCGATGTGACTAATTCGCACAACGTCCCTATGGCTTCGATGAATGTGCTCACAATTTTTATCGGAATATGATGACCGATTGAATACACTCCAACGCAGTTTATTAAACAGAATTCTTCCTTGATCCTGTAATGTTAATAGTCAGCATGGGCAACGTGTCAGTGGGAAAGGTTTATCGGAATGAGCCCCGATCGATTTTACTGATCGGTTATATACACATTATCGCACATAACATCGCAACGCATCGAAATCACAACAAGAGACGATCGTGAGAATCACAACAGAGAGATGACACATCTCTCACATAATGTATATATGGTTGACAAATTTGGCGGAATTTCCAGGGAATCCGCAATTCGTGTATTGGAGAGATAACAATCGCGAGCATTAATTTTGGGCTCTCTTGAAAGTAGCTATCATTTGACGAGATGGCTAAATAAGGGGTCTACCACTGCCTTATAATCTGAAGGCCCAAGTTCGCTTCCGCTATTTTGTTTTTTGTCTTTCAGAAAAGGGCATGTAATAGATGTGAAGAAGGAACAAAGTCCTCTCTCGCTGCGATGCGCAAAGAGAGCGAAACGCCAGCTGTTCAATTCCACTAACACGCTGTCTTATCAGTCTTATCATGTAATGCGCTCGCGCGATCGCTCGTAACTTTCTACTTTCAGAGAAGAGATACAAAGATGTCGCAACAAAGTGATTTGTTTTCCTTTTTTTTAAAGTTTCGGATGAGTTCAATTTGTTACACTCAAGACCTGGGAGAAAATACTAGCGTGTGTCATGAGCCAGAGAAGTTATGAGCCAAAAGAAAGGGAGCCATCTGCGAAATACAGTAATTTACTTTATGCGCGCTCTCTCTAATTCTAATAAATAAAGTCGTAATTTCACTTAAAAAAACTTACTGTTCTGGGGTGTCTTCTTCTGCCATAATACAATGACACAACTTTCGAGATGATTCCCAATCGGTGATACCAACAATAAGAATGCTCTTAACATTGTGAAAGTTGAAAGTTTTTTGGATGTGCGTATACTTTTAAAAAAGAAGAAAAGTGAAAGATGTTAAAACGTATCATCACAGTATATCTATATATCACTTACATGTCGAAACATTTCGAATGTGACGGTAACTTTTTGCTTATGCAGAAGGTCATGATACTTGTCAATTATATTTTTGAAATGGCGACAAACTAGTCTTGCATTTTTGACGTCCTGAAAAATATATATACATAAAATATGCACAAAAAGCTTACATCTAACTCGATGAATTGAAGTACGTGGACTATCAATTCATTTGGAAGATCATCGATCATGCCTGTAAAACAGAAAGAATCTAGAAATGACAAACATCTAGTGTGGTGCGGAATTACTAGTTAATCGATATTGCGTTCAATTTAATCGATATTGTATCGGAATTACTAGTTAATCGATATTGAGTTCAATTTGTTACTAACAAGACCTGGGAGAAATTACTGTTTTTAAAATACAACTTTTTGTTTTATGTCCTCCGCTTTATTTTCAAAGTCTGATAAAATAGCGATCACAATATCGATCACAAGATAAAAAATAGGGTTTGATTGGACATCGAAAATAAGTGTACAGAAAGTATGGAGAGAGTACAGACGCGTGGGGTACAGTAACAAAAGCCAAGCAGTGATAACAGAAAGGATGCGAATGAAAAGCGGTTGACAGGACACTCATTAGAATAAAAAGCAACAAAGAACATTTCAAATTCCGTTTCATTATTATGCGTGTACAAAACACACAAATCAAAAAGAACGCTATCGCATAGTCGCATTCGCGCGGGAAAATTTGAACGCGCAAATTTGAACGCATGACCTCTGTTGGATGATCTCCAAGACACGCCCCTTTTACCGCTGCCATTACCTATCTCTTATTCTCAAGCTGTTATTCAGTTGAAAATTTTTGACCGTTCTCGAATGTTCTGCTCTATGGCGTCCATTGGCTATAGAACATTCCAGAACAAAAAAATAGGTCAACTGAATATCAGCTTCGAAGCAAGAAAAAAAACCATCATTGCAAGGAGCTCTGACCTCGGTTGGATGATCTCCAAGACACGCCCCTCTTACGACTGCCATTACCTACAGTCCAAGCAATAGTTAGTTCCGCTACCACTCCGCGCGTACACCACCGCATTTGAAAATCCCGCGCGCGCGAAACTTCGAATTTGAATCTATTCGCGTGCCCCCCCCCCCACTCTTGCGCTCTCTAATGGCGGCAACTGATTTGCGCACCCACTGTATCTCTTATTCTCAAAGCAAGAAAAAAACCATCATTGCAAGAACCTCGCCAACTGCCCAGAGGTGCACTTACACACACCGTACATTGTACAAAACTCATTGTGTCAATGAAAATATCATAATAAACGTATTGTATTGTTTTCACGGCTACCCCCGGCAACGCCAACATACAGACGAACAATTCATAAACAATTAGTATTCAATATTTCTTATTCATGAAATTTACACAATACCGTATCCGGAGAGAGCGAGATAGAAAGAGAGAGAGAGAGAGAGAGAGAGAGAGAGAGAAAGGGAGATCACTGACCCTGTGCTGATATGCAGCGATACTGGTCAAGAGTGAGAGAGAGGGAGAGAGAGAGAGAGAGGGAGAGAAGAGAGAGAGAGAGAGAGTGAGAGAGAGATAGAGATCTCGCCGCTTATAACCGGTTCGTCATGAACGTACGCACGGGAAGCTCCGCCCCTCAGGCACCGCCCATCTTCAGTTCCGTGCGCTCCACGTAATAGGAGGTGCCGTGCTCGTCCTCATTGCCTCATCACATTTTCCCTCTCTCTCTCTCCCTTTCTCTCTCTCACTCTGTCTCTCTCTCCCCCTCTCTCTCTCTTGGAAGATGTTTCTGACGTGCGAACACGGTATGATCTCCGGTCGCTTGCTAGCCACAAGGCCATAAGGCCACATTCCACGTTTTTTTTAGAAATCGACCATGAGGTTGAGCTTATGTTCAACAACACGAGAGACGCGTTGCGTGTCGCGTCGCGTGTGTCTATTCTATTGTAACTTGTAACCCAAATGAGTGAACGCGGGCCGAGCCATGACAAGGTCTGATTCTGATGTGGTAGACGAGGACGATATATCATTGTTCGAACCCACCCACACTATTATATGAACATTAAAAGATTTATCCGGACAATGTATTGATCTTCAGGATGGGGTCGGTTTCGTTCTTTTCAATGAAGACGAGTTTTGAAGTTCTGTTTGCGCAGAAAAATTGGTAAAAATACAAACAATTTGTCCACGATTATATCATTTCAAAAGATGGTTTCGTTGACGAGAACAAAAACGACCCCAACCTGAAGATCAGGCAAGATTACATTGTCCGGATCCATAAAGGAACGTACCACTCTAAATTTTCTGTATAAACCACAACTGCCACGTGATAGAATATGAAAATACAATCACTTTTCATAAATAAACCATATGCTTTAAATGAACGAAACACATTGAAAATTCGACGCAAAGCTTCGAAAAACGTAGTGAGGAATACCGTTCTCGAGTGTATACGACCTTCTAGAGGGTATCGACGGTATATCTCACTACGAAATGAAATCTTCGGCGGCGCGTTTTCTACGTGTTGCGTTCATTTTTAGCATATAGTTTATTAATGAAAAGTTGTTGTCTTTTAATATTCTTTCATGTGGCAGTCATAGTTTATGTACGAAATTTAGAGTGGTGTGTTCCTTTAATAACTTTCATTTTTTTCGAAAGCGCCCGTCACTTGAGCCATCACCGAGAACAATTGAAGACACTGATAATCATTTATTATAACTGTTTATTATAATTTGTTGTGAAAGTAGAGGTGCTTTATACGCCAGAATTGTATCCTCTCGTAGTGATTTGTCGCTCTCAAGTTTTCACGAATGTTTCTCTTCAACCGACAAGGAAAATGTCCCTTAAATACAAAAAAATTAGTGGTTTTATAGTGAGTAATAAATAAATGAAAACTTGAACATACCCATTCTATTTCGACAATTTCCCATTGCGATGTGACTAATTCGCACAACGTCCCTATGGCTTCGATGAATGTGCTCACAATTTTTATCGGAATATGATGACCGATTGAATACACTCCAACGCAGTTTATTAAACAGAATTCTTCCTTGATCCTGTAATGTTAATAGTCAGCATGGGCAACGTGTCAGTGGGAAAGGTTTATCGGAATGAGCCCCGATCGATTTTACTGATCGGTTATATACACATTATCGCACATAACATCGCAACGCATCGAAATCACAACAAGAGACGATCGTGAGAATCACAACAGAGAGATGACACATCTCTCACATAATGTATATATGGTTGACAAATTTGGCGGAATTTCCAGGGAATCCGCAATTCGTGTATTGGAGAGATAACAATCGCGAGCATTAATTTTGGGCTCTCTTGAAAGTAGCTATCATTTGACGAGATGGCTAAATAAGGGGTCTACCACTGCCTTATAATCTGAAGGCCCAAGTTCGCTTCCGCTATTTTGTTTTTTGTCTTTCAGAAAAGGGCATGTAATAGATGTGAAGAAGGAACAAAGTCCTCTCTCGCTGCGATGCGCAAAGAGAGCGAAACGCCAGCTGTTCAATTCCACTAACACGCTGTCTTATCAGTCTTATCATGTAATGCGCTCGCGCGATCGCTCGTAACTTTCTACTTTCAGAGAAGAGATACAAAGATGTCGCAACAAAGTGATTTGTTTTCCTTTTTTTAAAGTTTCGGATGAGTTCAATTTGTTACACTCAAGACCTGGGAGAAAATACTAGCGTGTGTCATGAGCCAGAGAAGTTATGAGCCAAAAGAAAGGGAGCCATCTGCGAAATACAGTAATTTACTTTATGCGCGCTCTCTCTAATTCTAATAAATAAAGTCGTAATTTCACTTAAAAAAAACTTACTGTTCTGGGGTGTCTTCTTCTGCCATAATACAATGACACAACTTTCGAGATGATTCCCAATCGGTGATACCAACAATAAGAATGCTCTTAACATTGTGAAAGTTGAATTTTTTTTCGATGTGCGTATAAGTTTTAAAAAAGAAGAAAAGTGAATGATGTTAAAACGTATCATCACAATATATCTATATATATCACTTACATGTCGAAACATTTCGAATGTGACGATAACTTTTTGTTTACGCAGAAGGTCAGGATACTTGTCAATTATATTTTTGAAATGTCGACAAACTAGTCTTGCATTTTTAACGTCCTGAAAAATATATATATATATACATAAAATATGCACAAAAAACTTACATCTGATTCGATGAATTGAAATACGTGGACTATCAATTCATTTGGAAGATCATCGAATGAAAAGCGGTTGAGAGGACACTCATTAGAATGGAAAAGCAACAAAGAACATTTCAAATTCCGTTTCATTATTATGCGTGTACAAAACACACAAATCAAAAAGAACGCTATCGCATAGTCGCATTCGCGCGGGAAAATTTGAAAGCGCGTCATGACCTCTGTTGGATGATCTCCAAGACACGCCCCTCTAACCGCTGTCATTACCTATCTCTTATTCTCAAC
>CAWZYM010000102.1:0-2500 GCA_963966185.1 Rhabditoides inermis | reverse complement strand
TAATCTGAACATTAAATCAAATATTAATTCAGGATCTTTATTTCAATTAAACCCCATCCATACTGCCGTTATCCATGTTTCACTGTTTGCTTACTATGTCGATTTTCCCATGTTATCGTAATAAATCTATCTATCTATATATCTACGACACGCATGACACCTAGCACAATCCTGATTTCACACTCACTCACTCCCTCCTCCATTCCTGATCATAATCAAATCAATCAAATCATTTATTCAGAATCGTCGTGAATATGGAATTTGCAATGATTTACGGATATACAATGATTTATATATAATGCTCATGTATAAATGAATGATCGAATAACGGAAAGGGGACATGCAGTCACATCAATGCCTACCTGATCACTGCCTACCTGGTCGGGTCGCTGCTCGGCGAGTCCCTTGTGCATCACCCGATCAACGAGAGCGGAGAGGATGGAGGAGCGGGCGCGCACGGCTAAAGTCAATTTAAAGGAACAGGAGCGTTTAGAAAATACCCCCATTCGCAAGAATTCGCCGTTTTATATTCAGCAAAACACGTTGTCTATGGCAGGATCTGAACCTGCATATTGATGCGTGAGAAGCGTGAACACAACCACTGTGCTACGTTAGTTGAGAGAAGCGACAGCTCATTCGAGAGATGCGCAAGAGCCAGCGGAAGTTTTGGCTGGAATTTGAAAGTTCGAAAATCCCCGCTCTTTTGGCACGTACGGATTAGCGGGGCATCGCCTTACTTTCGCCATTTCCGCGATCGAATTGTGAACATATGAGTGGGGGATTGTTCAATTATCTCCAGAATGCGCCCCTGTACCTTTAATAGGTTTAGCCGAGATCGAGCACTAACCACTATACTACATAGGCACGGCTATACGAAACAATGCATGTGCAGAATGTACGAACACATTTTTTTGTATTCCCCGGGGAATAT
This sequence comes from Rhabditoides inermis, assembly GCA_963966185.1. Taxonomy (NCBI): domain Eukaryota; kingdom Metazoa; phylum Nematoda; class Chromadorea; order Rhabditida; family Rhabditidae; genus Rhabditoides; species Rhabditoides inermis. The sequence continues at coordinate 1,569 of CAWZYM010000102.1, read as the reverse complement.
TACAACGAGCACCCACTTTGAAGGATGTGTTGGAGGAGTAGTCGAACTCGTGCTCAAAGTGCACCACGCCGCGGTTCTTCATCCACTCCACTGCAAACAAGAAGTGAACGATAAACAGCACATCAATAATCCGGAATCTTACAACACTCAAAACGCCATCTGTGTTTTGATACTGCCGATACAAATCAGATAAACGAACAAGGGTGTTGGAGGAATAGTCAACAAATAAATCAATAAATCACTACTAACGATCGGGGTGCGCGAGGATGAGCTGCTCGAGCTGCTTCTCCTCCTCCTCGCTGATGAACTCCTCCTCGACGACCAGGTCGGCGGGGCGCAGAGTGCTCGAGAGGGACAGCGCGGCCGGCACTGTAACGTTATGCTCTATCACAAGTAGGTCGGTCTCTTCGTAACTCCATTCGCAACTGACTTCGAAACGCCGTCGAAACGCGACAAAACAACGCGTTTCGAAGACGTTTCGAAGGAGCGAAGAGAGAGGCCACACCTCACACCAACTAGATCTACCTGATATCGCAGTATGTAACAATGTAACATACAAGTAGGAACGAGCTACTGACGGTTCTCGACGAATGAGATGACGAAGGGCTGATGGGACGCCTTGAGCGTGGGCGGCACGAGGCCGTTCAGCTCGTTCCTTGCAAGCACAGCTGCGTCCGTCTGAAACATGTACTACAGTAATAACACATACAGTAATCGAATCGCCTAGCAGCGTTGGTTACGAAATACAGCAATCCGCTATTCTTACAGTGGTCATGGAGACGAACGAGTAGCTGCGCTTGTTGGGGTAGACGATGAATTCGGTAACGGCGTCGAACGGGCGGAAGATCGTCTCCAGCTCCTCCAGAGACACCCCGCACAACACGCTGCTGTTCGAGACGAGCAGGTGCTGAACCGGGTCGACGGGGTCAGATGGTCCCTTAAAGTAAACGGACCTTTGTGGGTTCGGTGGCGACGCGTACATCGGGGTCGTGTCGCTTGAGTTGCTCGACGCTCTTGTGCACTCGCTTCTGCAGCTTGCCGCCTTCGAGCCGCGCGCCCAGTGGACGTGCCTTCGACTCGTTGAAGTCTGCATATCACGATCTTATCATCACGTTTAATGTGTTGTGTTAAAAAGAAACTCACACATAAACGAGGAAGAGCGAAGTCCGAAAAAATAAATAAAACAACTTTTTGAAAACTCGTAGTGCACACAAGAGAGTGTTGCACGACGGCACAACTGGCACTAACATGGAGTGGGCAAACCGGAAATCGGTGTCCTGGAAAATTCATCACTTCATCACTTCATCACATGTGATGAAGTGATGAAGTCAAAGTGATGAAGTGATGAAGTGATGAAGTGATGAAGTGATGAAGTGATGAATTTTCCAGGATGCCCGGAAATCGGACCACAAAATGGGCGGGGCTTGCAATTCACTACTAAACACTATGCTTTCCAACCCTGACTTTGGGATAGTAGGAAGGAAGTGCACTACTGCGAGAAGCAATCTCATATTTAATGTAGCTGCTGTGAGAGTAGCAGTTCCTACAATGTGCACTTCCTTCCTACTT
>CAWZYM010000101.1:197500-227149 GCA_963966185.1 Rhabditoides inermis | reverse complement strand
ACCTTATTATACGTATCTTTTTCTGTCCGCCCTGTCCGTTCGTACATCACCGATGGTTGTGGAATAATTTTACAGTCGTGGAAGGGACAAAGTGATAGAAAAGGAGCAAAAGCTGATTCGCCTTTTCTTCCTGACATGTGTGCACAGAACTATGATGGATGACACATTTTAACGGTGTTGTGATGTGAGATGTTAAAGAAGAACTCCGGGGAAAAATAGAATGCCGGGGATAGGGCCAAAGTATTGGTTACGAAATCAAAAACGTCAGTGAAATTTTTTTAATCATTCAAAAATTTGCATATTCGAATTATTTTGTACACTTCCCTTAACCGAATAGCCGAACACTTTTTTATAGTACACTTACTTTGCCCTAATATAGGCTCCGCCCATCAATGTGTTCAAGCTCCTCCCACTTTTCTTGAACATACATTCCATCAGCTGTTTTCGCTTTTTCTGTTGTTTTCTGATGATTGTTGTTGTTTTGTCGTATTGTTTTTGTATTGTATCCATATGGCATTTTCGGCATATGGTCCGATTGATAAAAGTGCATCATTTTTGATATATTTTCACATTCCGGTGCTAACTCAACTTCGAAAATCAGAGGGTACACTCCCTTTAAGAAACGATCTGTCCTCTGATGAGCTGAGCATTCGTGAAATAGAATAAACGTGTTGTGTGTAATGAATGAGATCACGGGATAAGTATTTCCTCTAATAGTATATAATAGTGATATGCCGAAAAATAGAATCAAACAGTGGACGAACTGCGCAATTATTTTATAAACTTGTAAAAAAGAATCAATTAAAAATAATTTATATTTTTTATTGAATTTATTTGAATATATGAATTTATTTATTTATATTATTTACAGATTGGTATGTGTTGGGTGCTGTTTAATTCTTCATGTTGAGATAGATTTTTATTTTTTTGGCGAGATTAGCATTTCCATGAATCTGAAATAAATGAATAAATATATTTTTGAGCGCATCCAAGATAAAACTCGCTCTATCACAAGTAGGTCGGTCTCTTCGTAACTCCATTCGCAACTGACTTCGAAACGCCGTCGAAACGCGACAAAACAACGCGTTTCGAAGACGTTTCGAAGGAGCGAAGAGAGAGGCCACACCTCACACCAACTAGATCTACCTGATATCGCAGTATGTAACAATGTAACATACAAGTAGGAACGAGCTACTGACGGTTCTCGACGAATGAGATGACGAAGGGCTGATGGGACGCCTTGAGCGTGGGCGGCACGAGGCCGTTCAGCTCGTTCCTTGCAAGCACAGCTGCGTCCGTCTGAAACATGTACTACAGTAATAACACATACAGTAATCGAATCGCCTAGCAGCGTTGGTTACGAAATACAGCAATCCGCTATTCTTACAGTGGTCATGGAGACGAACGAGTAGCTGCGCTTGTTGGGGTAGACGATGAATTCGGCAACGGCGTCGAACGGGCGGAAGATCGTCTCCAGCTCCTCCAGAGACACCCCGCACAACACGCTGCTGTTCGAGACGAGCAGGTGCTGAACCGGGTCGACGGGGTCAGATGGTCCCTTAAAGTAAACGGACCTTTGTGGGTTCGGTGGCGACGCGTACATCGGGGTCGTGTCGCTTGAGTTGCTCGACGCTCTTGTGCACTCGCTTCTGCAGCTTGCCGCCTTCGAGCCGCGCGCCCAGTGGACGTGCCTTCGACTCGTTGAAGTCTGCATATCACGATCTTATCATCACGTTTAATGTGTTGTGTTAAAAAGAAACTCACACATAAACGAGGAAGAGCGAAGTCCGAAAAAATAAATAAAACAACTTTTGAAAACTCGTAGTGCACACAAGAGAGTGTTGCACGACGGCACAACTGGCACTAACATGGAGTGGGCAAACCGGAAATCGGTGTCTGGAAAATTCATCACTTCATCACTTCATCACATGTGATGAAGTGATGAAGTCAAAGTGATGAAGTGATGAAGTGATGAAGTGATGAAGTGATGAATTTTCCAGGATGCCCGGAAATCGGACCACAAAATGGCGGGGCTTGCAATTCACTACTAAACACTATGCTTTCCAACCCTGACTTTGGGATAGTAGGAAGGAAGTGCACAACTGCGAGAAGCAATCTCATATTTAATGTAGCTGCTGTGAGAGTAGCAGTTCCTACCATGTGCACTTCCTTCCTACTTTCCTGATTTGGGTGCACCTCCTTTTTTCCGTGGAACTATGATAGCTGGATCGATCAATATGGATCACGGTCAAGCCAGAGGGATGATACTGACTACGAGGAAGAGCTCATCTCTTTCCGGCGGCTCCCTTCTTGCCAACACAACATGAATGAACACAACACTTTTTCGCCAACTGACCAATCCAGAGTAAAATACTACAAACTACAAGAAACACAAGATCTCTAGTACATTCTTTTATTTACAATACGGATGATCAAGTTGTGTCTGGGTTTGGTGCGGTATTGCGTGAGGCGTGTGGGAACTTGTACTTGAGAGAGGAAGAAGTGACTCTGAAAGAGGCATATTGAAAATAGCCAAATCAAATATCAAAAACAAACCTTTTTTGGAATGCGGAAGTGAAGAGTCGGTTTTTTTTATCAATGGCAGGTTGGCAGGTCGAACCTGCAAAAACAAGCGATTGCGTTTTGATTTCACGTTTTCACTGAGAGGGACGTGTTATGGGTGGCAGTGGGTTGGTTGAGGCGAGCCGTGGCTGCCGGCCGAGAGGCGTCGCACCCCCACCCCACTCACTTGCGGCCCACTCTCACCGGCCCCCACTCGCTGCACATCTCCGTCCCCACTCCCGCGCACCCTCCCCATGGCTGGTATCGGAGCTCACATTGTTGGCACGACCCACAACTCAATCTCTACTCTTCTCTGGATCGCGATCACTTATCCCGCTTGGCACAGTGTTGCCAAAGCCCCGTGGTTGGCGCGCCACCACGAGAACTCCAGCTCAACCAATGCAGGAGGTAGGCTCTCTTGATCGAGAGGGTATAGAGAAATCGAGTAGGAAGCGTCAACGTGAACTCGCAATACCGGACGAAACTAGTAACGCTCATCTCACCTCAACTGACTGACTGGTGCGCCAAATCATTCTGTCAGAGAGGAGAGCGAACGCGTTGGTCTCGCCATGCCATGGGAAAGAGTGCGCGACAGCGGAACGGGGAAGGCAGGGAATGGGAGCGCGATGCGAGTGGGCAACAAGTAAGTGGGGGAGAGAGCGACGGACGCTCGTCCGACACAAAACGTGAAATCAAAACGCAATCGCTTGTTTTTGCAGGTTCGACCTGCCAACCTGCCATTGATAAAAAAACCGACTCTTCACTTCCGCATTCCAAAAAAGGTTTGTTTTTGATATTTGATTTGGCTATTTTCAATATGCCTCTTTCAGAGTCACTTCTTCAAGGCACTCTCTCAAGTACAAGTTCCCACACGCCTCACGCAATACCGCACCAAACCCAGACACAACTTGATCATCCGTATTGTAAATAAAAGAATGTACTAGAGATCTTGTGTTTTCTTGTAGTTTGTAGTATTTTAGATTGGTCAGTTGGCGAAAAAGTGTTGTGTTCATTCATGTTGTGTTGGCAAGAAGGGAGCCGCCGGAAAGAGATGAGCTCTTCCTCGTAGTCAGTATCATCCCTCTGGCTTGACCGTGATCCATATTGATCGATCCAGCTATCAGTTCCACGGAAAAAAGGAGGTGCACCCAAATCAGGAAAGTAGGAAGGAAGTGCACATTGTAGGAACTGCTACTCTCACAGCAGCTACATCAAATATGAGATTGCTTCTCGCAGTAGTGCACTTCCTTCCTACTATCCCAAAGTCAGGGTTGGAAAGCATAGTGTTTAGTAGTGAATTGCAAGCCCCGCCCATTTTGTGGTCCGATTTCGATTTGCCCATGCGCAAAATTATACAAACACAACGCATTATTCAACAACACTTTATCTCGGATCTCGCTCATACAAACTTGTATCTAAACCTTGAAGATGAAGTTCTCGTTTCCGAGAATGATCGCCACCGTGAACATGGCGACGCAGATGATAGCTCCGACAACAACGATGACGAGCTTGACGAGCTGGTAGTCCTGGCGCATCCGCTCCCTGAATACATGCAAAGATTTATGTGAAATGCATGCTTGAAGGAATATGCTTAAAAATCAATTTCACTCTTTTCAGGAGAGAACTATATAGTGTAGTTAGAGAAAAATCAGAATCCATTGAATGAAGTTTTCATTTTGACAAAACATTGCGTGAGTACAAGAGTAGAACTCGCGAACCACAGCTTGCTAGGCGAGAGCGCTACCACTACGCCAATCGAGTATGACTTCGGCAGTGCGAATGCGAAATGTGAGCGAAAGAAAAAAATGTTAGCTGGGTAAGTTGCTAAGATGCTAAGAAGCTACCAAGACGACTACTGATGACGAGTGCACACATAATGAACCTCTCACTATGTGACATCTCCCCACCTTTTCCCAAATCAAAGCGTCCACGATTCGACTGAGTGCGCGCCACTTTGCACTCGTCGAAGAGTCTTCTCTCTCAGTCCCATCCGTCCGATCATCTATCTTCTTCAGCCCATCTCCCGATCTGTCAGATCGTTGATCTGACTGTGAAGATGAAGCCTTAGTCTATGTTAACACCGACCTTATTATACGTATCTTTTCTGTCCGCCCTGTCCGTTCGTACATCACCGATGGTTGTGGAATAATTTTACAGTCGTGGAAGGGACAAAGTGATAGAAAAGGAGCAAAAGCTGATTCGCCTTTTCTTCCTGACATGTGTGCACAGAACTATGATGGATGACACATTTTAACGGTGTTGTGATGTGAGATGTTAAAGAAGAACTCCGGGGAAAAATAGAATGCCGGGGGATAGGGCCAAAGTATTGGTTACGAAATCAAAAACGTCAGTGAAATTTTTTTAATCATTCAAAAATTTGCATATTCGAATTATTTTGTACACTTCCCTTAACCGAATAGCCGAACACTTTTTTATAGTACACTTACTTTGCCCTAATATAGGCTCCGCCCATCAATGTGTTCAAGCTCCTCCCACTTTTCTTGAACATACATTCCATCAGCTGTTTTCGCTTTTTCTGTTGTTTTCTGATGATTGTTGTTGTTTTGTCGTATTGTTTTTGTATTGTATCCATATGGCATTTTCGGCATATGGTCCGATTGATAAAAGTGCATCATTTTTGATATATTTTCACATTCCGGTGCTAACTCAACTTCGAAAATCAGAGGGTACACTCCCTTTAAGAAACGATCTGTCCTCTGATGAGCTGAGCATTCGTGAAATAGAATAAACGTGTTGTGTGTAATGAATGAGATCACGGGATAAGTATTTCCTCTAATAGTATATAATAGTGATATGCCGAAAAATAGAATCAAACAGTGGACGAACTGCGCAATTATTTTATAAACTTGTAAAAAAGAATCAATTAAAAATAATTTATATTTTTTATTGAATTTATTTGAATATATGAATTTATTTATTTATATTATTTACAGATTGGTATGTGTTGGGTGCTGTTTAATTCTTCATGTTGAGATAGATTTTTATTTTTTTGGCGAGATTAGCATTTCCATGAATCTGAAATAAATGAATAAATATATTTTTGAGCGCATCCAAGATAAAACTCACACGAGCTTCTCTATATAGTTCTTTGAATTCCTGATCCGTCGTTGGCAGTTCAAACGTTTCATCTCCAAGGGCAGTTCTTATTCTCTTTGTCAGGCCTTCTCTATCTGAAAACATCATCACTCAACCATTTTAATTGTTCACTTACCAATCTGAATGAAGTCGATGAGATTTCCGCGGAGAGTCATATCGTAATATGCGAGGAAGAATATATTTTTAAAAGGCCTATTAATACGCACTGGTGTAATCATGTCCTGAATTGATTATATTAACAAACACTAAAAACACATGCAACATTTATGGCCGGAGAAACAACATTTTTTAGCCGTGAATTTTGACAAAAATCCTGGTTGAGAGAGTGACATGAAGGCATGAAGCGTCTTATACTGATCTCCTGAGAGAACACATTGAAACGACATTCCAATTCTATACAACTCGCGTATTTTGCAGTCGAATGTGATTGTAACCTGATCGCGACGATAAACAAATTTTTGGCTAAACGTTGCACATACGTTTTCCCGTAGGCAGTTTTTGATGACCTCTGTGTAGATGGAATCAGGCTTGGTCCACATAGCGGGCCAGGATAAGTAGATCGATCCATCGTCACAAACGAAGCGGAGATGCCCGCACACCGGCCCCAACCACGCTCTGCAAACAACAACATGAATTCTTATTGTATTATTGTAACATTACTTATTATTACTTAATATACAGTCGCCGGACGGACTATTTTAATCGTTCGAATCGCGAGAGACAATGGGAAAGTGAGAGAGCAGCGCGCGCACAACGTCTGCGTCTCTTCTTTCCCCACAGTCTTTTCGCGCGCGATTTCAAATACTTAGACGTGAATAGCCTAAATTCCGAGCACTGTACTTGTGTCCTGAATTTGCCAACTATCCGATATCAATACTCATTATTACTTGTTTCTTATTACTGTATTATTACTTATTGTATTATTGATATTTTCCAAAAAAAAAAACTTGTCTTACTCGGGATTCGGAGATGGTGGAGGAGAGATTTTGCCGTACTGAGCTATGAGTGTGGTGAGAGCGGGCAAACAGAAAAACTAAACGTATCATCGTTTTACACAAACACAAGAAATCATCATGTGCATAGCATAACATAAAAATACAAAACAAATACCTGAGAGACTTTGATAAAGGCATGCTTCTCTTTAATTGACATCGACTGTACCACTTCTATGAGAGTTTCGATTCGATGCTTCAGAAACCTGGAAGAAGTATCAATGAACATTTTTTCATGAAGGAGCGGTATATGATAAGTTAAAAGAAGAATGCATGAAAGTTTTACTTTTATTGTATTGACTTACATCATAACAAGACGAAATTCGTAAAAAGAAGGGCGGTAAAGAAGAATCGGTTTCTCCTAGAATTGTAATCATTTGTTTAGTGTATTGACGTTGCATGTTTACATAATTTGCAGTAATTTCGTGTGCCAGCTTATGGAAGAATGATCCTTTAGGAGAATTCACGAACATAGATACAGGTTCCTTGACGATATCAATATCCCTTATCATGAATGCAACGATCGAAGGCTGCAACAGGCCAGGTTCTCTTTCTCTTTCTCTTTCTCTCCCTCTCCCTCTCCCTCTCCCTCTCCCTCTCCCTCTCCCTCTCCCTCTCCCTCTCCCCCTCTCTCCCTCTCCCCCTCTCCCCCTCTCCCCTCTCCCCCTCTCCCCCTCTCCCCCTCTCCCCCTCTCCCCCTCTCCCCCTCTCCCCCTCTCCCCCTCTCCCCCTCTCCCCCTCTCCCCCTCTCCCCCTCTCCCCCTCTCCCCCTCTCCCCCTCTCCCCCTCTCCCCCTCTCCCCCTCTCCCCCTCTCCCCCTCTCCCCCTCTCCCCCTCTCCCCCTCTCCCCCTCTCCCCCTCTCCCCCTCTCCCCCTCTCCCCCTCTCCCCTCTCCCCCTCTCCCCCTCTCCCCCTCTCCCCCTCTCCCCCTCTCCCCCTCTCCCCCTCTCCCCCTCTCCCCCTCTCCCCCTCTCCCCCTCTCCCCCTCTCCCCCTCTCCCCCTCTCCCCCTCTCCCCCTCTCCCCCTCTCCCCCTCTCCCCCTCTCCCCCTCTCCCCCTCTCCCCCTCTCCCCCTCTCCCCCTCTCCCCCTCTCCCCCTCTCCCCCTCCCCCTCTCCCTCCCCCTCTCCCTCTCCCTCTCCCTCTCCCTCTCCCTCTCCCTCTCCCTCTCCCTCTCCCTCTCCCTCTCCCTCTCTCCCTCTCCCTCTCCCTCTCCCTCTCCCTCTCCCTCTCTCCCTCTCCCTCTCCCTCTCCCTCTCCCTCTCCCTCTCCCTCTCCCTCTCCCTCTCCCTCTCCCTCTCTCCCTCTCCCTCTCTCCCTCTCCCTCTCCCTCTCCCTCTCCCTCTCCCTCTCCCTCTCCCTCTCCCTCTCCCTCTCCCTCTCCCTCTCCCTCTCCCTCTCCCTCTCCCTCTCCCTCTCCCTCTCCCTCTCCCTCTCCCTCTCCCTCTCCCTCTCCCTCACTCTCTTTCTCTCCCTCCCTCTCCCTCTCCCTCTCCCTCTCCCTCTCCCTCACTCTCTTTCTCTCCCTCCCTCTCCCTCTCCCTCTCCCTCTCCCTCTCCCTCTCCCTCTCCCTCTCCCTCTCCCTCTCCCTCTCCCTCTCCCTCTCCCTCTCCCTCTCCCTCTCCCTCTCCCTCTCCCTCTCCCTCTCTCTCTCCCTCTCCCTCTCCCTCTCCCTCTCCCTCTCCCTCTCCCTCTCCCTCTCCCTCTCCCTCTCCCTCTCCCTCTCCCTCTCCCTCACTCTCTTTCTCTCCCTCCCTCTCTCTCACACACTTACCGTATACTTGTAGGGTTCCTTGAGATCATAGTCTTTTCTTGTGAGCTCAGCTTGTTTCAAAAATGGATCAGATATTACGGAGGCATTTTCTCCATTTTGATTCATGATTCTCATTTTCACTGCAAAATGATCAACTGCAAACACAAACAAATCAGTGTAGGAAAAAAACAAAACAAAACAGGTCATCTTTGAATATCGGGACAGTATCTCACTCAGTAAACATTGATTCTTCTTTTTTCAGAGTATCAAAGAAAGAAACAAGATTGACTATTTACCATATGCGAGCAAAAGTGAGATTGAGTGATTCATTTACAGGAATTATGAAGACATTTTGTTAGTAGTGGCCACATTTCAAATTGGAGAAAACATTGCTAAGTTTTTATCATTCAATGCATGTCCTACTTGACAAAACAAGCTGAAAATATACATCATACTGAACACACTCAAAAATGAATAAGATGGGACGCCACGCGAATAAAAGTATAGAATAAAAATGAGCCTTGCAGTGCGTGAGTGACCTTTGCGTGACTGCATAATCATCTGTGCTCTCATGGTTTCTACGCACACTATCCTTGACTATCTTACCACTGACCTCATAGGTCATTCAATCGATATAGAGACGCTGACATATAGGGTATGCCATATAGGGTATCCTTCTTTTCACAGTACGCGAATTATCGGCGGACGATGAATTGAATTGAGTTGATTTACTGCCGATATCAAGAATACAACAACGGAGATGTAGCACAAAGGGTTTAGTCTGCGTGAAGTATCTGTCGGTGATTCCTTCTTGTCGAGATCCGACGTGAAGATGTGGTGTGCTTGGTCTCACGATTAGGAACGACGTTGCGCCTTCGTCAGACGAAGGCGAAATGACGAGCATTTAATGCAAATCAGTGCTATAGAAGGTTTCTTGATCAAATTAAGGTATTCTAATATATTATATATAGAAAATTCATTGTCCGTCTCTCTATAAGTAGATCTGACGGGTTGCTGACGGCTGACGGGTTACCATTTCATTATACACAACAAGTTTATTCTATTTCACGAATGCTCAGCTCATCAGAGGACAGATCGTTTTTCAAAGGTTATAATAATCTCTCTCAATACTAATAATCTCTCGTCCCTCTCTCTCTCCCATCTCTCTCTCTCTCTCGCTGGCAACCGGAAGGAGCATTCAAGTTTTCAAATAAGTAGCAAGTATCGCAATGATACAACCAATCAAAACAATTTATCGCAATAAAACGCTCTGTACATCATGCACCGGAAACGCGCGGAAAAGAACATCACAGACGTGTTCACCACTGCTTGTACTCCATCGAATCGGGCGGCTTCACCTCAGTCTTCTTCTTGGAGATCTGGAACAAAACTATGAGACACAGTACTACCACACCCGATTAGACTACGACATTGCAGGCCAGACTACAGTACCCTAACTTCGTCATCCCAACTGTCTATCTTGGCCCACTTCCTATACTACATCATTGTGGTTGTGATGTCATATTCAGCTATAAAGATTTCAAAAAAAACTTTAACTACAGTACCCTCCCCCTGCGACCGCACCTCGTTCCAGTTAGTGGAGAGCACAGTGCCGCCAGACTCGGAGTAGCTCTTCATCATCGCGCGCTTCACATCATCCGACGCATCCGCGTAGATCTTCTGAAACTCTCCAATGTTCTCTTTCTCCTTCTCTCCTCAATCAAGTCATTTGACAACTACACGACATCCATTCCAAACTCCCCCCTATGCCATACGATGTGAGATCTCCCCCCCCCCTCCCACCTTGAACAGCTGATCGACGGCGGCGTCTCCCTCGGGCTTCTCGTCCTCCTCGACCGCCTCCTTCTCGATCTTGCTCCAGTTCTTGCCGCTGCCCACCCCGGCCGGCAGCGCGTCTCCCTTGGCCCTCTCCCACCGACCGTGCGCGCGCTTGGCCAGCGTCAGCTCCAGCTAGAATACAGTTAACACATTGATTAAAGTGATGAATATGATAATATCGCAATGTTGACACAGTATTGAGGTAGAACTATAGCCCAATCGATAACCCATAATTATTGGTAGACTAGACTTCCGGAATGTTCTATATCGCCAGTGTACGATAACATTCGAGAACGTAAAACGCACTTGTGCTGCTTGTCGACAACAATGTCAATACCACGCTCCAGGTCGCGAGCCTGAGGTCCCTTGAAAGCTCCTCCGAAGAGGCAGGTCATGCGAAGACCAAGAGATTGACAGAAGTCCTGCGACACCTCCTGAACTTGCTGGGCCAGCTCACGGGTAGGGAGCATGACGAGAACGGACGGTCCCTCTCCGCGTCCGCGAGGAGCCTGCTTGATCGTGTGGATGATACCGGGAAGCATGAACTGAAAAAATATAGTCAGTAAAAAGTAAAACAATTGTATAAGTAACACATGTTGGTTGCAAAACTGACATTGATCTAGCACTAACACTGAATACAAACAGTCATGAGCTGATTATAATAATGAAATTAGCGCAGAAAAGAAAACAGCTAATTAAACATCAACAACTTACTCCGAGAGTCTTTCCGGAACCAGTCTTCGCGATCGAAATCAGATCACGTCCGCTCATAGCTATCGGCCAAGAGATTCCCTGGATGATAGTGGGCTTCTGGAACTTGGCGTGCAGCAGATCAGTCAGCTTCGGAAAAGGCGCCTCGTTGAACTCGAAGACGGGGCGAGGAATATCACGGCCCTCGAGAGAGACCTGGTTGGTGGTGATCCACTGATCGACCTCGTACTGAAAAATGGAAACATAACATCTGCTAACATTAGGTAGATCATACCTGCTCACGACGAGTGACAGCAGCATTCTCATGGTAGAAGTTCTTGTGAATGGGCTTCAGGTTCTCGCGATCCCAATCGATGGAGCGCAGGTTTCCTCCAGCAGACCCACGGCCTCCACCACCACCTCCGCGTCCTCCATAACCACCTCCACCGTAGCCGCCGCCACCTCCTCCAAATCCACCGCCACCACGGCTTCCACCATAGCTATCACGGCCTCCTTCGTAACCACCGCCACCGCTGCAACCTAAACTAGCGAATTTATAAAAAAAATCAAAAGTATCAAAGTATTTACTTCCAGAATCAAAGACAGATGTGACATGTTATCAAGCATAGATAGGTTTAGTCTGTAAGTCTTGCTGTATAAAAAAATAGAATATCTTAAAAACGTCGCACTGACCAATATATAAAATAAATACAATGTATAAGTGCAAAGTGTGACTCACTGCCGTAGCCACCGCTGCTTCCTCCGTAGCCACCGCTGCTTCCTCCGTAGCCACCGCTGCTTCCTCCGTAGCCACCGCTGCTTCCTCCGTATCCACCGCTGCTTTATCCGTATCCACCGCTGCGACTTCCTCCGTACGACATCATTACGTTGAAACGACGAAACGATTCCTTCTGATCAGCAAGAGGCTGACGGTCAGTTCGAAGCTGATTGAACTTGTGCGAAAGCTCAGAAGGAGATGAGAATACTCGCACAGAAGGGCCGAACAACGAGAGACGGCCTAATCCAATACGGAGAGCAGATATGATCATACACTGAACAAATTCAGTGAAGAAACAAGCTAACCGAATGGAAGTTTTCGAAACGCACACGAGTGCAACGATAACGAAAAGAATGGCAGACGCAGAATCTCACAGCGCGTGCGTTCTTCCCGCGACGGAAATTGCGTCAACGGGCGAAGTGGGCGGAGCAAGAGGCGTGGCCTATATTCGGCTCGCGGAATACGTAGTGTATAATTCAAATTGTTTGTTTACTTCGTTTATGATATTGATTTGAATGTTTCACCATATTTGCAATGATAAAAACATACAAAACAACGTTGAAGCACTCTGAGCAGAGTCTGTGTTCAAAAGAAACTTTGATTCACATCATGGTTAGATTCAGTGCACTTTTGACCAGGTTCGACACGGCATCACTGGAAATCGGAAAGGAACTACGCCAAACCACAGACTGGCATTATCAGTTGTTGTCGATTGTAATTGATTAAAGAAATCCCCATGTCACCATCTGTTCCCGATCATCTCAAAAAATGGACGAAAGTTCCAGCACTTTTGACCAGGTTCGACACGGCATCACTGGAAATCGGAAAGGAACTACAGTAACCCGGCAGCCACACTATGGTAAATTACTACAGTGCGTACACACACACCTCACATGTCTACACAGTGTGTACATAGTTCCACACCCACACAGCGTATACACTGTGTAAACCTGAGTAGCGTTCAGTTTATATTCACCGTTTATATTCACCGTAAGAATTCGACACACACATATAACATCATCGGTAAGATCAGACCGGGCGGGTCAGAATAAATAAGAAGTATACAAAATGGTACGTCGAGTACCGAGTGGTAGGCGCAGATTAGAGGGCGCCGAGGTGGTCCTTCACCTGCTGCTTCGTCAGACGGTGGAAGCCGGACGCGTCGCACACGGCAACCTGCAACAAACCCCCACCTTGAACTCCATGACGACGTCGCTCTGGAGGGAGACGGAGACGACCGGATCGTCGAACGCGCTGTGCGTGTCGTAGTGCGCCGGGATGCCCTGCCCGGGCGTGTACACGTTCACAGTGATCTGACAAGGTAAACATTGATTAATCCATTTACCTGTATTCTAATATTCTACTACCCGTATTCTACCCACACGTTAACAGTGATCTGACTTGAATATAAAAACGCATGAAACCTAAAACCACCCCTGATGATAACGCTCATGATCGGAATGATCGTGATAACGGGACCAATCGATCAAATGAATCGCCACCTGGTCGGGCCGCTGCTCGGCGAGTCGCTTGTGCATCACCCGATCGACAAGGGCCGAGATGAGCGGGGCAGCGGGCGCGCACGGCTAAAGTCATAGTCAAAGGTTTGGCCGAGATCAAGCACTAACCACTATACTACATAGGCACGGCTATACGAAACAATGCATGCGCAGAATGTGCGAACACATTTTTGAAATTCCCGGGAATATTACAACGAGCACCCACCTTGAAGGAGGTGTTGGAGGAGTAGTCGAACTCGTGCTCAAAGTGCACCACGCCGCGGTTCTTCATCCACTCCACTGCAAAAAGCGATCAATACACCAATGATCAGCTGTTTTTGATACAGATCAATAAATCAATACTCACGATCGGGGTGTGCGAGGATGAGCTGCTCTAGCTGCCTCTCCTCCTCCTCGCTGATGAACTCCTCCTCGACAACGAGGTCGGCGGGGCGCAGCGTGGTCGAGAGGGACAGCGCGGCCGGCACTGTAACGTTATGTTCTTTCGCAAGTAGGTCAGTCTCTTCGTAACTCCATTCGCAACTGACTTCGAAAGGCCGTCGAAACGCGACAAAACAATGCGTTTTTCGAAGGCGTTTCGAAGGAGCGAAGAGACAGACCACATCGCACCAACTAGATCATCCTGATATCGCAGTATGTAACAATGGAACATACAAGTAGGAACGAACTACTCACGGTTCTCGACGAAGGAGATGACGAAGGGCTGATGGGACGCCTTGAGCGTGGGCGGCACGAGGCCGTTCAGCTTGTTCCTTGCAAGCACAGCTGCGTCCGTCTGAAACATGTACTACAGTAATAACACATACAGTAATCGAATCGCCTAGCAGCGTTGGTTACGAAATACAGCAATCCGCTATTCTTACAGTGGTCATGGAGACGAACGAGTAGCTGCGCTTGTTGGGGTAGACGATGAATTCGGTAACGGCGTCGAACGGGCGGAAGATCGTCTCCAGCTCCTCCAGAGACACCCCGCACAACACGCTGCTGTTCGAGACGAGCAGGTGCTGAACCGGGTCGACGGGGTCAGATGGTCCCTTAAAGTAAACGGACCTTTGTGGGTTCGGTGGCGACGCGTACATCGGGGTCGTGTCGCTTGAGTTGCTCGACGCTCTTGTGCACTCGCTTCTGCAGCTTGCCGCCTTCGAGCCGCGCGCCCAGTGGACGTGCCTTCGACTCGTTGAAGTCTACATATCACGATCTTATCATCACGTTTCATGTGTTGTGTTAAAAAGAAACTCACACATAAACGAGGAAGAGCGAAGTCCGAAAAAATAAATAAAACATTTTTGAAAACTCGTAGTGCACACAAGAGAGTGTTGCACGACGGCACAACTGGCACTAACATGGAGTGAAAAAAACACCGTGGAAACATCTCAACCAAGTGAACAACTACCGTTCAGTTCGACGTCCGCAGAACACCACAACATTCCATATAATCTCAACATTTTATTCCATCATATACAACTTATTTCATCTTACTGGTCGTCGCCTTCTCCTGCTTCTTCGACAGCTCCAATCTTTCCGCCTCACGTTCCTCCTTCATCTGATCTTCGACCTTGTTGTCGAAACGGCTATCCAAACGGTGCTTGAGCGGAGAAGCCTCCTGAGCGAGACATACATAGTTAGTTGTACGATTTCAATCATCAACCAATAAAAACTCACGCTCTTGCGCACAGGAGGCTGAGACGGTTGCGGCTGGTTCATCGGGTGGCTGCAAATAGGGTGAAGATGATGCATTAAAAAAAATACCGATCACGGAAAAGCGAACATGATTAATTGATATTCATAAAAGCTCTAGCAGAGCACTCAAGACTCAGACTGGTGTCTACTATGAGAACTGTGGAATGGGTTGGGTGATCCCCTTATATACTGGTGTGGAGGCGGGTTGATCTACCCGGGTCGATACTCAGCCGGCGAGTGTGTACATGGAATTGAGAGAGTGCATACAGTGAAGCAATAGGGGCCAACGGATGGGGTGTGTTGGTAGATCAGAGAAGGTTGGGCCAATCACTGATGTAGAGGAGCGGCGCACCGGATCTATCGGGACGCGCCGTAATGCCCTGTGGCTGCCGCTTCATGATCCAATGACCCATCTTGTCGGATTCGTTATCCTTCCACCAGTCCTCGCCATCCCACCAATCGGGCATCTCAAAAATTACCCCTTCGAAAACAATAGATTATTGCGCAGGTCACAACGTGGAACACAATCACATCAAGTCAGAGTCAGAGATTTATCCGGAATCGTTATACGTGAACATGACATCGCAATCACAACAATATGAAAGGAAGCATACAGTAGGCCAAGATCTTGATAGGCTAACGCCGGGGGACAAACAGTTTAGCAATCGAGGTTAGTGGTGGACGACGATTCTTGATCGATACACGGCCGATACTTGGTCGATAATAAGCCCATTCCATTAGAATACCATATGACGACGGGGTAGCTCCGGGTGTTCCTTTGCTTCCACGTAGTCGCGTGCATCTCCTCTTGCCATTAGTACTGTATCCATCACATCAACCAGTCCTTCATATCGAAATATTATTAACTTGTTTATTGACATCTGTCAGTACAATTGAGATACAGGGAATCACCAAACGCAAAATACAACAATCAAGGGACACTAAGATGCTCGTGGAGCTCGGAAAGAGGTCAGAATCGAAACAGGAACACTTATCAGCGGACACCACCGCCGCCACCTCCATCGAAGCGACCCCTCTTTGCTCCCCAGTCAAGAAAGTGTAGGCAGTTCCCTGTAAATGAATATCAGTAACAGCTATAATTAACACAAAATTATTACCTTCTGTCCTCTCCTTCCAGTACGACCGATGCGATGGACAGTCCTCTGAGTTGTTGGGATAGTCATAGTTGATGACATACTTGATATCATCGACATCTGAACAAAATGATTAATAATGAGCAATGATAATAAAATGAAAACTCATGATACCTTAACACACTCCGACGAGAACTGCTACATGGCTGGACGTCGTCTGTGAGCTGTTTGAGCACGTTAATCGAGTCTTGAACTCTAAAAAGAAAATGCGTAAGGTTTAAAAAGTAAAAAAAAAAAACAACCGTTCAGGACCCATAAGGTTTAAAAAGTTAAAAAAAAAACCGTTCAGGACCCAATAACGCTAACCCTGGTTCTTGTCTCCGTGAATGCAGAGAGTAGGCCATCCATCCCTCCTAATGGAACGAGTAGGATCATCGGCCTTACGCTAGGGTCTCGACGAAGATAATGGTCTTGCACTGGGGCTGAAAAACAATAATATTAAAACAGTTCATAACTATTTAGGTTGAAAGATACAAACCTGATTCATGATATCGTTGAGAAGGGCCACCATCCTCTGCTGCTTGTTGTGCTCCTCGACAATCTCGACGTTTTGGGTGATGTCGTGGTTGGCAGCCAGCTCCAGAGATCCGACGTTGATGAAAGCGGGCTCAGACTGGAAATCCGAAGCCAGAGCACGGACCTCCTTCGGCCAGGTAGCAGAGAACATGAGCGTTTGCCTGTCAGGACGAATCTGACCAAGAATCTTGCGGATCTGCGGCTCGAAACCCATGTCAAGCATACGATCAGCCTCATCGAGAACGAGGTACAAGCAGCGACGGAGGTTAGTCGTTCCATTGTCAAGGAAATCCAGAAGACGGCCGGGAGTAGCGACGACAATGTCAATACCACGCTCCAGGTCGCGAGCCTGAGGTCCCTTGAAAGCTCCTCCGAAGAGGCAGGTCATGCGAAGACCAAGAGATTGACAGAAGTCCTGCGACACCTACTGAACTTGCTGGGCCAGCTCACGGGTAGGGAGCATGACGAGAACGGACGGTCCCTCTCCGCGTCCGCGAGGAGCCTGCTTGATCGTGTGGATGATACCGGGAAGCATGAACTGAAAAAATATAGTCAGTAAAAAGTAAAACAATTGTATAAGTAACACATGTTGGTTGCAAAACTGACATTGATCTAGCACTAACACTGAATACAAACAGTCATGAGCTGATTATAATAATGAAATTAGCGCAGAAAAGAAAACAGCTAATTAAACATCAACAACTTACTCCGAGAGTCTTTCCAGAACCAGTCTTCGCGATCGAAATCAGATCACGTCCGCTCATAGCTATCGGCCAAGAGATTCCCTGGATGATAGTGGGCTTCTGGAACTTGGCGTGCAGCAGATCAGTCAGCTCGCTCGGAAAAGGCGCCTCGTTGAACTCGAAGACGGGGCGAGGAATATCACGGCCCTCGAGAGAGACCTGGTTGGTGGTGATCCACTGATCGACCTCGTACTGAAAAATGGAAACATAACATCTGCTAACATTAGGTAGATCATACCTGCTCACGACGAGTGACAGCAGCATTCTCATGGTAGAAGTTCTTGTGAATGGGCTTCAGGTTCTCGCGATCCCAATCGATGGAGCGCAGGTTTCCTCCAGCAGACCCACGGCCTCCACCACCACCTCCGCGTCCTCCATAACCACCTCCACCGTAGCCGCCGCCACCTCCTCCAAATCCACCGCCACCACGGCTTCCACCATAGCTATCACGGCCTCCTTCGTAACCACCGCCACCGCTGCAACCTAAACTAGCGAATTTATAAAAAAAATCAAAAGTATCAAAGTATTTACTTCCAGAATCAAAGACAGATGTGACATGTTATCAAGCATAGATAGGTTTAGTCTGTAAGTCTTGCTGTATAAAAAAATAGAATATCTTAAAAACGTCGCACTGACCAATCTATAAAATAAATACAATGTATAAGTGCAAAGTGTGACTCACTGCCGTAGCCACCGCTGCT
The DNA here is from genome assembly GCA_963966185.1 of Rhabditoides inermis. Classification (NCBI taxonomy): domain Eukaryota; kingdom Metazoa; phylum Nematoda; class Chromadorea; order Rhabditida; family Rhabditidae; genus Rhabditoides; species Rhabditoides inermis. The sequence goes on along the minus strand of CAWZYM010000101.1, from coordinate 209,104 downwards.
TCCTCCGTAGCCACCGCTGCTTCCTCCGTAACCACCGCTGCTTCCTCCGTAGCCACCGCTGCTTCCTCCGTATCCACCGCTGCTTTATCCGTATCCACCGCTGCGACTTCCTCCGTACGACATCATTACGTTGAAACGACGAAACGATTCCTTCTGATCAGCAAGAGGCTGACGGTCAGTTCGAAGCTGATTGAACTTGTGCGAAAGCTCAGAAGGAGATGAGAATACTCGCACAGAAGGGCCGAACAACGAGAGACGGCCTAATCCAATACGGAGAGCAGATATGATCATACACTGAACAAATTCAGTGAAGAAACAAGCTAACCGAATGGAAGTTTTCGAAACGCACACGAGTGCAACGATAACGAAAAGAATGGCAGACGCAGAATCTCACAGCGCGTGCGTTCTTCCCGCGACGGAAATTGCGTCAACGGGCGAAGTGGGCGGAGCAAGAGGCGTGGCCTATATTCGGCTCGCGGAATACGTAGTGTATAATTCAAATTGTTTGTTTACTTCGTTTATGATATTGATTTGAATGTTTCACCATATTTGCAATGATAAAAACATACAAAACAACGTTGAAGCACTCTGAGCAGAGTCTGTGTTCAAAAGAAACTTTGATTCACATCATGGTTAGATTCAGTGCACTTTTGACCAGGTTCGACACGGCATCACTGGAAATCGGAAAGGAACTACGCCAAACCACAGACTGGCATTATCAGTTGTTGTCGATTGTAATTGATTAAAGAAATCCCCATGTCACCATCTGTTCCCGATCATCTCAAAAAATGGACGAAAGTTCCAGCACTTTTGACCAGGTTCGACACGGCATCACTGGAAATCGGAAAGGAACTACAGTAACCCGGCAGCCACACTATGGTAAATTACTACAGTGCGTACACACACCTCACATGTCTACACAGTGTGTACATAGTTCCACACCCACACAGCGTATACACTGTGTAAACCTGAGTAGCGTTCAGTTTATATTCACCGTTTATATTCACCGTAAGAATTCGACACACACATATAACATCATCGGTAAGATCAGACCGGGCGGGTCAGAATAAATAAGAAGTATACAAAATGGTACGTCGAGTACCGAGTGGTAGGCGCAGATTAGAGGGCGCCGAGGTGGTCCTTCACCTGCTGCTTCGTCAGACGGTGGAAGCCGGACGCGTCGCACACGGCAACCTGCAACAAACCCCCACCTTGAACTCCATGACGACGTCGCTCTGGAGGGAGACGGAGACGACCGGATCGTCGAACGCGCTGTGCGTGTCGTAGTGCGCCGGGATGCCCTGCCCGGGCGTGTACACGTTCACAGTGATCTGACAAGGTAAACATTGATTAATCCATTTACCTGTATTCTAATATTCTACTACCCGTATTCTACCCACACGTTAACAGTGATCTGACTTGAATATAAAAACGCATGAAACCTAAAACCACCCCTGATGATAACGCTCATGATCGGAATGATCGTGATAACGGGACCAATCGATCAAATGAATCGCCACCTGGTCGGGCCGCTGCTCGGCGAGTCGCTTGTGCATCACCCGATCGACAAGGGCCGAGATGAGCGGGGCAGCGGGCGCGCACGGCTAAAGTCATAGTCAAAGGTTTGGCCGAGATCAAGCACTAACCACTATACTACATAGGCACGGCTATACGAAACAATGCATGCGCAGAATGTGCGAACACATTTTTGAAATTCCCGGGAATATTACAACGAGCACCCACCTTGAAGGAGGTGTTGGAGGAGTAGTCGAACTCGTGCTCAAAGTGCACCACGCCGCGGTTCTTCATCCACTCCACTGCAAAAAAGAAAGAAGTGAACGATAAACAGCACATCAATAATCCGCAAATCTTACAACACTCAAAACGCCATCTGTGTTTTGATACTGCCGATACAAATCAGGCAGATAAACGAACAAGGGTGTTGGAGGAATAGTCGACAAATAAATCAATAAATCACTACTCACGATCGGGATGTGCGAGGATGAGCTGCTCGAGCTGCTTCTCCTCCTCCTCGCTGATGAACGCCTCCTCGACGACCAGATCGGCGGGGCGCAGCGTGCTCGAGAGGGACAGCGCGGCCGGCACTGAACGACAAGAGTTCTCATAAGAGTGACATCGCTGATCACCAGTTAGACATACTCTAGGCGGTCCGCGTTTTCAATAACAAAAAAACTCGTAAGTGTCGTGATGTGATGAGTAAGTGATGCCGTCGTCCTTCTCCAGCCAGAGTCAGAGTCAGAGATTTATCCGGAATCGTTAAACGTGAATATGACATCGCAATCACAACAATATGAAAGAAAGCATACAGTAGGCCAAGATCTTGATAGGCTAACGCCGGGGGAAAACAGTTTAGCAAGCGAGGTTAGTGGTGGACGACGATTCTTGATCGATACACAGCCGATACTTGATCGATAATCAGCCCAATCCATTAGAGTACCATGGTAGACGGTGGAGAAGCTCCGGGTGTTCCTTTGCTCCCACGTAGTCGCATGTATCTCCTCGAGCCAGTAGTACTGCATCCACGTGAGCTTCTGCATCGCCTTGCTCAAGGGTACTCGCGCAGGATCATTTAGTCGAACCGACCGCACAGCGCGGGGAAAGAAGAAATAATAATTCAAAACTGAACTCAATCCAATGAACATTTTAGAGTACACAATACAGAATACGCAATCACAGGCACTCACCGCTTCTCGAGGAAGGTCTTGGCGTTGGTGTCGCTCTTACCGATGACTGCATAGTCATCTGTGCTCTCATGGTTTCTACGCACACTATCTTTGACTATATCTTACCACTGACCTCATAGGTCATTCAATCGATATAGCTCAGAGCGGTGAGAAAGTAACGAGAGGAGAGACGCTGGCATATAGGGTATGTATCCTTCTTGTCACAGTACGCGAATTATCTGCGGTCGATGCGTGAAATAAAACAAACGTGTTGTGTATAATGAAATGGTAACCCGTCAGCCGTCAGTCTACAGCAACCCGTCAGCTCTACTTATAGACAGACGGACAATGCGTTTTCTATATATTAGAATACCTTATTTTGATCAAGAAACCTTCTATAGCACTGATTTGGATAGACCCCGACCGCCTCTCTGCAAGCAACACCGTCCCATGTCCCATCCAACTAGCGGTCAAAAGTATCGGTCAGAACTCTCTTCGAAACATGACCATGGTCGTTTCGAAGTAACTGATTCAAAATCCGATCACATAGCACATACCTTCAACACCCTGATCATCTCCTCGACCAGTCGCCTCCTCCTCTCCTCGGTGGCCATGTGGTGGAGGACTGCGATCGAGATGCCAGCATCCGCACTCTCATCCCGGTACGGGAGGGCGAGGGGTCCGAGCGGACTATTGAAAAAAGGTACAAACATTACGAGTTCCTTCTCATCGTATCGTCCTCCTCTTGGATGAGGAGGAATGCGGAAAGATGGAAGGAAAAAATAGAAGTAGAGATAGAAAGTGAATTAGAGGAGAGAGAGAGAGAGAGAGAGAGAGAGAGAGAGGGAGAGAGAAAGAGAGATAGATAGATAAAGTTCCCGCCATTTCTCCAGTTCAAATATCCCCGCACCATTTGCAGACCATAGCTGTCGCACCGGTCGCGCGCGTCGCGCGCAAGCAGCGCAATTTGGAATGTACTGAAGCGATCAAAAAATCGATGCTCTGGCCATGAGACATGATGCTAATCCCATAAAATATGTGCACCACCCTATGTAACATGCATGCGCACAAATGGTGCTCCTGGAGAAATGGAGAGGACTTTAGAAAAAGGTCAGAGCGAGAGAGTGAGAGAGAGAAAAGGGTGAGAGGTCAGAGCGAGAGAGTAAGAGAGAGAAAAGGGTGAGAGGAGAGAGTGAGAGAGTGAGAGAGAGAGGGGAGAGACAGAGACAGAGAGAGAGACTCACCGGCGCAGTCCTTCTTGAACGCAATGCCGCACAGTCCGGCGCACATGTCGCATCCCATCTGAACGTCTACGTCATCTCAATTCCCTCCCACACACCTCATCCACCTGCCCCACAAAGCCGTATTTGGACCTCATTCCTCCCGCATATATCTCGTATAGTGTGATCACTCTAGTGCGATGATCCGTCTCCTACCGCATCATTTACCCACCCAAACATTACGGTAGCAGAGTACATTCATTGCTCCCCCCTTGTTGATTGAAATGAGCATTACAACACCTTGACGAGTCCATCCTTGGGCACCAAGTACTTGCCGTTGCCGCAGCCCACGTCGTACATGACTGAGCCGCGCGGCAGAGAGTCGATGAACCTGCGAAGAGCAAAATTTTTTTTAGCAAATCAACAATCCCGGATAGCGAAAAGTGGCTGTGTTTATGTTTAGCTATATCGGGAGGTCTGTACAAAACTGTATAACTTGAGGGAGAGCGAGAGAAAGTCGATGAACCTACGAATCATCATGGGCCACCAATCACCAATCACCAATCACCAATCAACAATCAACAATCAACAATCAACTGCTCCACACACTTCCTCTTCAGTGGAACAGACAAGTGCACAAGTGACGTAAGAGAGAGGGAGACGGAGATTGCGAAAAAGAAGACTCGTTCATGTTTAACTATCAAGAATCGTGAGGTCTGTACAAATCGGTACAACATGTCTTCTCAGGACTCACCCCTGCACGGCTCTCCAGTTGGAATGCCTGGTCTCGTCAAAATGGGAGGCGATGTGCTCGTAGACATCGGCCACGTAGGCTGCTTCTAGACGACGAGCCGCCGGCTGCGATTGAGGGACGCCCATCTCGCCTGGAAGGAGCAACATGAGAGGAAAGAGAGGGAGAGAGGGAGAGAGGGAGAGAGGGAGAGAGGGAGAGAGGGAGAGAGGGAGGAAGGGAGAGAGGGAGAGAGGGAGGAAGGGAGAGAGGGAGAGAGGGAGAGAGGGAGAGAGGGAGAGAGGGAGAGAGGGAGAGAGGGAGAGAGGGAGAGAGGGAGGGAGAAAGGGAGGGATAGAGGGAGAGAGGGAGAGAGGGAAGAAGGGAGAGAGGGAGAGAGGGAGAGAGGGAGAGAGGGAGGGAGAGAGGGAGAGAGAGAGAGAGAGAGAGAGCCACTCACCCTGCCGGTCCCAGTCGCAGTACTCCTTCCACGCGCACTCGCACGGCCGGTGCCTGATCGTGCTGCAAATCAATAACATCAATCGATAAATTGATCAATAATCACCCACCGGAACGTGATGGAGATGCGCGGCTGGCGCGGAATCACCCGGTGCGTCAACGGACACACGTCATGCTGGCGCGACGCGATCCTGAAACAGAGCTACATCTGCCTCCTCCTCCTCCTCTCTCTCTCCCTCTCTCTCTCTCCCTCTCTCTCTCCCTCTCTCTCTCTCCTCTCACTCACTCACCCGTGCTTCCACCGGTAGCGGCTCTCGCCCTGAATCAGGCACACGCTGCGCCGCGGCAGCAGAACAGAAGCGACGCGCGCCGAGTTGGCGCCGTCCTACAAAATGAAAACACATTTAAAACCGAATCAGAATCAAAAGTGTATTCAGAACCGCGAACATGATCATGACACGTACACGGATCACGGAGGATATCGTTTCTTGCGAGCAGGGGCAGGGGCAGTTAAAAAATCCACAAAGACTAATGAAAATAGAAGATTAAAGAAAAAAAAGATTGAGAGAGAGAACGTGTAGCACACTACAATCAACTCACCAGAGATGACCCTATGAGGAATGAGATAGGGTAAGAAGAAGGACACATAGCACACTACAACCTCCCCTTCCCCCGCACCTTGAACTCCATGACGACGTCGCTCTGCAGGGAGACGGCGACTACCGGGTCGTCGAACGCGCTGTGCGTGTCGTAGTGCGCCGGGATACCCTGGCCCGGAGTGTACACGTTCACAGTGATCTGAATTGAAATATACCAAACTACAACACACATGAAACTGAAACAATCCTGATCCTGCACTTCCTGACTGTTACTCATTCCTCCATCCTGATCATAACGCTCATGTATAAATGAATGATCGGCATAACAGGAAAGAGGACATGCAGTCAAATCAATGCCTACCTGGTCGGGTCGCTGGTCATTCAGTCAAATCAATCAATCAATGCCTACCTGGTCGGGTCGCTGCTCGGCGAGTCCCTTGTGCATCACTCGATCGACGAGGGCGGAGATGAGCGGCGGAGCGGGCGCGCAAGGCTAAAGTCAATGTAATAGGTTTAGCCGTGATCAAGCACTAACCACTATACTACATAGGCATAGCGGCTATAAGAAACAATGTGCAGAATGTACGAACACATTTTTTTGTATTCCCCGGGGAATATTACAACGAGCACCCACTTTGAAGGATGTGTTGGAGGAGTAGTCGAACTCGTGCTCAAAGTGCACCACGCCGCGGTTCTTCATCCACTCCACTGCAAACAAGAAGTGAACGATAAACAGCACATCAATAATCCGGAATCTTACAACACTCAAAACGCCATCTGTGTCGAGCTTTGATACTGCCGTTACAAATCAGGCTGATAAACGAACACTGGCCTTGGAGGAATAGTCAACAAATAAATCAATAAATCAATACTCACGATCGGGGTGTGCGAGGATGAGGTGCTCGAGCTGCTTCTCCTCCTCCTCGCTGATGAACTCCTCCTCGACGACCAGGTCGGCGGGGCGCAGTGTGCTCGAGAGGGACAGCGCGGCCGGCACTGAACGACAAGAGTTCTCATAAGAGTCACATCGCTGATCACCAGTTAGACATACTCTAGGCGGTCCGCGTTTTCAATAACAAAAAAAAATCGTAAGTGTAGTATGCCACCTGTTTTGTATAAGACATCGATATCAGACAATACCAGGTTAGTTTCAATGCAAACTTCCTAGACTATACCGCATAAGTGGTAACAGACAAGGATTACGGTAAATTCAACTACTCACGGTTCTCTACGAATGAGATGACGAAGGGCTGGTGGGACGCCTTGAGAGAGGGAGGGACGAGGCCGTTCAGCTCGTCCCGCGCGCACACAGCTGCGTCCGTCTGAGCAGGTCATTTATGAGCCACCATCACCCCAATACTACAGTAATCAGAGAGAGTAAACCCTTAGCACTACAGTAATCCAAAATAAGCAAGTGATCTCACCGAGGTCATGGAGACGAACGAGTAGCTGCGCTTGTTGGGGTAGACGATGAACTCGGCGTCGACGTCGAACGGGCGGAAGACGATCTCCAGCTCCTCCAGAGACACCCCGCACAACACGCTGCTGTTCGACACGAGTAGGTGCTGAACGACGCGGTCAGATGGATCGACGCGGCCAGATGGTCCCTTATCTACCAAGAACAGTCAGGACTCACACCGCACTGTTCCAGCCACAGAGCCCCAACTCCCCTGATTGAGTGAGTTACCAGATCACCCAGCATGATAACATTGCATATTGCATGTATGTCGGAATCGAGTTGATAAATAACACCAACAACAACATGGTATCTTATAGTAAACGAACCTTTGTGGGTTCAGTGGCGACGCGTACATCGGGGTCATGTCTCTTTAGCTGCTCGACGCTCTTGTGCACTCGCTTCTGCAGCTTGCCGCCCTCGAGGCGCGCGCCCAGTGGACGTGCCTTCGACTCGTTGAAGTCTGCATATCATGAGATTATCATCACGTTTCATGTGTTGTGTTAAAACGTTAGGAACTGTTATGTAATGAAGAAACTCACACATAAACCAGGAAGAGCAGTCCGGAAATAAATGAAATAACTTTTTTGAAAATGCGTAGTGCACACAAGAGAGTGTTGCACGACGGCACAACTGGCACTAAGGTTCGGAAATTTTGAAATTGAGCAATAATAATGTTTAGATTTGAAAAAACAATAATGTTTAGATTTGCAATATAGTCGATTTAGTAGTTTTCTGTACACATTTTTTGCTTCCTGTTTATATGCTCATTGTTGGGTTGCAGATTTATGCCGGTAACAAACGTGCTTTCGTCGAAGGGAAAGGTATTCCTCCTGCCAGAAATTTTTTTATTTTGTCTTATCTTTAATTGTGTTCCATTCCATACTGTTGTGAAGACTGTTGAACATTTATTGGTCCTGTAGTACACTTTTTTCTAATGTACAGTACGAACAGTACCAGAAAATTGTACAGTACTCAATTGTACTGTACCCTTTTCTAATTACTTTGTAATCTAGGACAATGCGTCGGTCTCATCTCCTCCGTACATTCAAAATCTCAACGAGTTTCGCAGGTACGCAGTGGAACGTATTCTAATACATTTCGTACGCTTTGTAGCAAGGGCTACAAGTGCGATTTCGTGGTCGTTTCGCTTAGCGGAGGAGAGAGGAAGGAAGTGAGTTTGTGTTACCTTGTTAAGCGCTGCGGAAGTAGAGTATTATTTTCGCTGCGAGGAGGTAGATCAGAGAAAGATGGAGAGTCAGATTACGGAAATAACGTGTACTATCGCAATGGAGTAGGCTATAATAAATCATTGTTCAGTTTCCCTGCCACAGTGTGGTTCTCGCGGCTGCGTCGCCGTTCTTCCAGAACCTGCTCGATTGCGACATGCGGGAGGCCCAGCAGAGACGCGTCGACCTGGTGCGTTCTGTACCTCTTTCTTCCTCGCGCGCTCTCTCTCTCTTTCTCTCTCTCATTCCCCTCATTCTAGCACTTCTCTTCTTCCGTCGTTGAGTTCATCCTCGATCACATCTACACTGGACTAATCGTCTGGAGTGGGTGTAAAGGTGCGTTCAGTCTCTTCAATACACCTACGACACGACTATGAAACGCCTATGAAACGCTCATGAAACGCTCATGAAACCCCTTCGAAAACGCCCTCGAAAACGGCTATGAAACGGGTACACACACCCTTGCAAACGCCTTTCACACTTGCACTCGCCTTCGATACTACCTTCGAAAACGCCTTGGGAAACAAGTGAGAAAAGAGTCAAACGGGTGGTACTGCGAAATAGGTCCCAGTACGGTTAAATTGAGTCGTAGAGGTCAGATACTGTGGTGATGACAATGCACAGCTGATAGACGGACGGACGCGCCACCGCCCATCTCAGCTGTTTATCGACCGTTTTCCTTTGTTTTTTTTTTGTTTTTTTTTTGTTTGTTGATGAATTCGTGAGAAATTTCATGAAACGTATGATACACGTGTTTATTCCTAGTTTTTGCATAAGTACTCAACTTCAAGTGTTACTGCTGAAACAACAGTGTTGTACTGTGTTGTCTACTTGTCATTATTGTTCCAGGCGAAAGGTTATGTATTTACGATATATTTGAGGATTTGATAGCGTTTTGGACGTTCATATTAGCTGTTTCGTATCAGTCGTGTTGTGTCTAATAATTTTTAGCTTTTCGTTATACTCTATATTGTGTTCGCGTGGAGTATTTTGTTTACATTACCGCAACTTTTATATATTCAGGATGAGAACGACTTCGTACGGTTCATCAGCAAGACGCAATGGAGACTATACTATAACATCAGCTTAGATTGTCGAAAGTCATACCAAAATTAAACAAGTATTCGTAGCATATATGTTCATTCATTTCATTTTCAATAAATGATTACACCTTTACTTTCTTTACTTTCTTCCTTCACTTTCCTTTCCTTTACTTTAATTCTCTCGCCTTTAGATCCCTTGGATGTTCTGCCGGCTGCAGAGTTCCTGCAGATGCTGGATTTGAAGGAGCTGTGCGGAGCGTGAGTCCCTCTTCCTCTCCCTCTCCCTCTCCCTCTCCCTCTCCCTCTCCCTCTCCCTCTCCCTCTCCCTCTCCCTCTCCCTCTCCCTCTCCCTCTCCCTCTCCCTCTCTCTCCCTCTCCCTCTCCCTCTCATAATCATTTCATCATTTACAGCGCCCTGACAGAATCAGTTTTTCCAAACACCTGTCTTCTTTTTCTTCCGATCGCGACTCGCTACCATCTGACTTCACTTGCCAGTCGCTGCAAAGAGATTGCGACCGCTAACCTCAGGTCGGTTACATTACAATATTTTGGTAACCCCATAAAATACGTACATTACTATCTTAGTTCTCTCGTGCAAACTTCTCTTTTCGTCGCTATGGAGCACGACGAGTTCTATGAACTTGTGAAGGGTGGGTGGGAGGAAGGAAGGGAGAGAGAGAGAGAGAGAGAGAGAGAGAGAGAGGAGGGGAGGGGAGGGAGAAGAGGGAGACCACCTTTCAGATCTGTCGTCGGAGCTTCAGGTTCTCGTCTTCCGCGCGATTATCAGATGGGTGAAGCACAGGGGCGAGCGGACGGCGCAGTTCCCCGGGTGAGAGCGGCCACGCCCCGCCTTTCTAAGCTCCGCCCCTTTTGCAGACTGTTCGCACTGGTTCGTCTCGATAAGATGACTTCTAATGATCTGCTGGACGTCGTGGGAAAGGAGCCACTGATCCAGGAGAATCTGGTCTGCTACCGACAGTACACGACTGCGGTTGAGGTGAGAGAGGGAGAGAGAGGGAGAGAGAGATGGTGTGAAAGGAATCTTTGTTCAGTCGCTGGTTCGGAAGATTACGCGGCCCTAGTCTTGTCCGTTTGGGTCCCCCTTTGCCGACTCCGGCTCCGGCTCCGACGACGATCTCGACGACTCCTACTATGTGCAGTCTCCGTGAATCCAGTGACTCCAGTGTGTGACTCTCTTACTACAGCTGCGTGTACTTGTTGTATTGTTACGTGGATACGTCATGATATGTTTTGTCGATCACAAATGCTTGGATAAATACTGTTTCTTTGGTAATGATTACACTGATAGCGGATAGCAGTCATTCACAACAAAACGAGAACACCACTGACGGTATACAATCAATGGAGGTCGGAAATGGGCGGTTCAGTTAGAACGAGGGTCAGAGCTATCTAAGCGGGAACGCCACAACTATGCCATATATAAATAATAACTTTTTTTGGAAATGCAGTAGTGCACACAAGAGAGTGTTGCACGACGGCACAACTGGCACTAACATGGAGTGTTTCCGCAAAATTATACAAACATAACGCATTATTCAACAACACTTTATCTCGGATCTCGCTCATACAAACTTGTATCTAAACCTTGAAGATGAAGTTCTCGTTTCCGAGAATGATGAACATGGCGACGCAGGTGATAGCTCCGACAACAACGATGACGAGCTTGACGAGCTGGTAGTCCTGGCGCATCCGCTCCCTGAATACATGCAAAGATTTATGTGAAATGCATGTTTGAAGGAATATGCTTAAAAATCAATTTCATTCTTTTCAGGAGAGAACTATATAGTGTAGTTAGAGAAAAATCAGAATCCATTGAACGAAGTTTTCATTTTGACAAAACTTTAGATAGCAATTTTACTGATCTGCGCAGCCTGCTATTCGCTCTGTGAAGACAGAAGATGAGTATATGCGCTCAGAGACATCCCCCTGCGGATTTTGAGCTTCAAATTCATATGTTTCCGTCATTGAATATAACGTGTTCCTACGGGATGTTCCCCTCTCATGTCAGGTGATAACAATTGACTATAACATTTATCTGCATAGATAGGTACAGGATAAAAGGTTACGCCACACACACGCGTTAGTCCGCCACACGCGTCCGCCACACCTATCACACTCTCTTCTCTCGCCCTCCGGGCTCGCCTCTCTTGCTCGGTCTCTGAC
>CAWZYM010000101.1:157500-192500 GCA_963966185.1 Rhabditoides inermis | reverse complement strand
TGAAAAAATTCTAGAGGCCTGCTTTCACATCCCTGATTTTGAGCGGTCGGTGCTCTCGCATTTGCATATCCGGACAATACGGACTTTGTTGCTGCGGCTGCTTCACTGCCCGTTCATCAATGACCTTCGCGCATTGTTGCCGCTAATTGCTCCCTCTCGCTCGCCGCTAGCACGCAGCAAGAACTCGAGGCTCGAATCAGCGAGTACTTCACATCGCTCTTCACCAACCCGATCTCGGTGGCGCTGGAGCCGAGGCCGCCTGCGGAGCCACCGCCACCCGTTCTACACTCTGAAGTGCGACACCACCTGGCCAGAATGAGAAGACGAACTGCCCCTGGTATCGATCGGATATCTACCATGATGCTGCAGGCCGCCGGCGACCTACTGCTCGATTCGATCGTGCGCCTCTTCAACAAGATCCTGGAGGACGGGCGGCCGCCGCCGATGTTCGCCGATTCTATTACGACTCTGATCCCGAAAAGCGGGGATCTGAGCGACCTCTCCAACTTCCGGCCGATCGCCGTCCTGCCGTCGCTGTACAAGCTGCTGCTGGGGAGAATGGAGCCGACACTGGATGCAGAACAAGGAAAGGAGCAGGCGGGCTTCAGAAAGATCTACTCGACGATAGAGCACGTGCACATTCTCAAGGAGCTGATGTGGAAGTGCTACACCTACAAGTACGACCCCGTTCTCGTCTTCTTTTTTTTTGAGAAAGCCTACGATAGTGTGAATTGGAATGGCCTCTGGAATATGACCCATCGACAAGGAGTGCCAGGATACGTCATTAATCTACTGGAAGAGGTGTACTCGAATGTGAAGAACGAAATCAAGGTCAACTCTGGGCGAGCGGAAGTGAATGTGAAGAGAGGAGTGAGGCAGGGCTGCGTTCTCAGCCCGTGCCTGTTTAATGCAGTGCTCGAACAAAATCTGAGGAAGATGAATTGGGAGGAGAAAGGAGTGAAGATTGATGGAGAGTACCTAAATCATCTAACGTATGAAGACGATGTGGTGCTGTGCGCGCGGAGTAAGGAGACAGCACAGGCAATGTTGAACGAGCTGAGTGGAGAAAGTGAACAATACTAGCTGCGGATCAGCCACAAAAAGACGAAGGTGCTCTCGCTAGGACCCAACCGAACGATCACTCTTAGAGGAGTGCCACTGGAGATGGTCAGGTCGTTCAAGTACCTGGGAATCGATATACATAAGCAAGGACAAAGAAGACGAATGGGCAGCGCATGAGGAGCCTTCAACAAGCATCGACGGTTCCTGACTCACCGGAGAGTGCCGATGAAGAGGAAGCAAGCAGTGATGTACACGTGCGTGCTGCCGGGAGCCCTCTACGGAAGCGAGGCGTGGGCGTTGACGGAGGAACAGAAGGAGGGACTGCGGCGGATGCAGCGGAGAATGGAGCGAGCGATGTTGAATGTGACCCTGCGCGACAGGATGAGGAATACGACTGTACGAGGACTGACGGGAATGAAGGACGTGATGGAGATTGCTTGGAGGAGGAAGGCGAGCTGGGCGAGGAAGGTGGCCAACTTCAACAACCGATGGTCGCGCCGAGTGACTGAGTGGAGGCCGTTTGGACAGAAGAGAAGAGTGGGAGCGCCGTATGTGAAGTGGAGCGACGACTTTGAGGAGATGATGGAGCGACAAGGACTGAGCGGAGAGACCTGGACGAGACTACCAAGAAGAGACGACTGCGACGAATGGAAGCGGATTATGCTCACGGGACTAGCTCCATAGCGAACCAAACCATTGGATTGTGTATAAAGATCCTGGATAAAACTTTTGATTTTGATTTGATTTGATAAACGACATAGTGAGATCACTTCCAACTGGTATGCACTGCGTGTTGTATGCGGATAATAATAAGTTTATTACCGTGTACTAATGAGAGAAACAGTGAAAGACTTCATAGTGAGCAATTGCATACGACATGAGAAAAAAGTGGAAGATAAAAAAGAAAGCATCGAATGTTGACTACAGTCTACGAATCTTCGAAGCTGGCAACAAATGGGGATTACTTTCTAGGAAGAATTTTTACAGTTTCATGTTTCGCAGACATTACTATAGAAGGGGGAAGTGAGTTCCAATAACTGTAAATCCTGTTGAAAAATGCGCTGCTCTTGAGTGCTGTACCACACGCTACAAATGAGAAGCGCGAGAACGAGTCGGTACAAAGTTGAAAAGACCATGATAGTCAGGGTATGTAGAGTTTGTAGGATGACCTCAAGGTCTATTTCCGTTTGACCCGTCTGATGTATCGGCGCAGTCCGCCTTTCAGCCTGCAGTAGATGCTGTCAACAATTGGTCTTGCAAGGGGAGTCACTATCTCAACCCCCAAAACCTACATCCTCCATTTGGGTATAAGAAATTCGTGTTCTGTGTATTGTGCTGGCGGCACACCTCTCGAAGAAACTGTCTGCGTGAAAGACTTAGGTGTATGGATCTCCGACAGTCTTGGCTTTGACTCACATATTTCTCGTATAGCAAACAACGCATTGTGGTCAATCAATGACTTTCTGAGGGCATATCACACGCGCAATCTCGCCGTCTTAGTGAGAGCATATGTTACATATTTCCGATGCAAGTTGGAATATTGTACTGAGTTGTGGAATCCAACTTGCGTGCGTTTGGTGAACCTGCTGGAAGGTGTGCAAAGCTATTTCACCCGCCGCATCTGCCAACGAGCTGGTCACCTGTCTCTTGGATACACTGAATGTGAGCGTCTCCGCTTGCTGGGACTGGAAACTCTCGAGTCCAGGCGTTTCATAAATGACGTCTTATTCATATACAAAGTCACTCACCGAGTTTTTCCTTTCGAATCGAATCTGATGGTAAATTCAATGTAATACCAACATCCTCCAGACACTCACACAGTATGCGCATTGTCCCTTGTTTTGATCCAGCGAACAGACTACTCACGAGCATTCATAGAGCACATATTTTTCTGGAATAGCCTTCCATCTGAAGTCGTGGGAGTGAGGGGCGGTTAGAAAGCTCGTCAGAGCTAGTTCTAGCGGTCTCCCGTCGTCTCGGATTCGTGCATCATGACTGGAGGGTCAGGTCGTCTCTCACACGTCGTCCCACCTGCACTTGCTGTGTCTCTTTTAATTCAACGTTTATTATTTGTGATCATCTCTCCGCCAGTACCCTTGAGCATGGCGCGGTAGTAGCGCATCTTGTTTAGTTTTTACCATTTTTCACTTTGTCACACAATCGTATTCGCCAGTGTCTATCCGAATTTATTACATTTCTATCAAACATACATGCGATAAACGTATATCTATTACTTTTCTTATATATATATATATATATATATATATATATATATATATATATATATATTACTTCTTTCCCAGCACATCTGTAGTTTGTGTGGCGATTGCGACTGCTGTGGCCGCGGCAGGACCCACTGAAGAAGCATGCTGCTTTACCTGTCTACTGAACTCAAAAACTTACGTGGTAGTGCGGCGAGAGAGGTGACTCCTGCGAGGGCCGCATTCGCCGCTTCCTTCGAGTTTCCAGCCAACTTGTGGATAGGCGCTGTGATCAGACCTCAACAACACTACGTCTATGCAGCCAGAAAGAGAAGAATACAGAGGTAATGGCTGACATTTTGCGTACAAAAATACCGTACGTAGATACAGTACCTACATAGATACAGTCGTAGAGTCTTAGATACGTCCTTAGAGTACAGTCCTTACGTAGATACAGTCCTATTCAGATACAGTACCTAGATACAGTAACAGTACCTCCTCCGGGGACCGCCTGCACAGCCCGCGTGGCGACGCCGTCTTTATCGAAAGCGTTGCCCATCTCAACACGTTAATTCAACAAGTTAACGTAAATGTTATTTCAAACAGAAAAAAATACAATAGCAACTCTTTCTCTCTCTCTCTCTCTCTCACACACACAGATATGATTAGCTGACATTTCAGCGAGAATTTATAGAGCATCGGGACTCTGGGTTTCTGTGTACCGATGCTATATATAACATCATCATCCGAAACGAACACAGAAAAGTGAACCCGTTCGCAACGAACGTAAACACAGAAAGACACAGATGAGTGATTTAAAGGATGATGATATCCACTCACTCCTCTTTCCGATTCCGCACGCAGTGAACTTCGAGAGTATAATGACTTGAGACAACTGAGGAAACAACTGAGTGTGCGTAATCATTCGTTTGAGTAAACCTATCTATGTTTGTTTGATTCCGACATGTGCATACATTGGTAGCATGATGGGTTATAGTCGGATTGGATCCTATATGCCATCCGTGACATTCCACATGTTATGCAGTTTCGTGCAACACAGTGTGTATGTCTTCAAATATCCAAAACTCTTTGTGAGACGGGATCGAACCCGTGGGCAGCACGCAACGATTGCGCGCTGGAAGGGCGCTCTACCACTGCGCCAATGAGGCTCATATAGAGAGGTCATTGAATTTCGCAGATATGGGTGCTCGTTATCTCTCATCATTGTACACTGAAGAGGCGAATGCAGCTGGGCTCTCTCTCTCTTCGATCGCTTAAACACTGCCTCTATGGCGCATTGATAGTGTGCGCCGCTAGCGCACAATCGCCTCGACCTCTCCGCGGGTTCGATTCCCACTCAAGGAAGCGTTTTGGATATTTGATAACATGCATGTTGTGTTGCACAAAACGCAGAACGCGGGGCGCGAAACAATTTATTACGATAAAAATTATGTACATCTTTATTCAGTGCTTGACTGTTTTATGGATAAACAATTATTATCAATTATTTATTATTACAGAACAATCACAGAATGGCGCAGTAGGTCTTGTCGAGGGGCGGTCGAGTGACCCACTGGATGCTCTCCCACAACTTGATGCGGTGCGACCGCCACTTTGGCGACAGGGCATCGCTCTCCTCTGCGGACAGGTACGGCTGCACCGCGCCGCTCCGCCATATGACCTGGAAGAAAATGTCCAGTCCGTTTGTTTCGGACGGACTCGATCCCGTTTCAAATATCAAATCAAATCAAATAGTTTATTCACATTGAGTGACGCAGGTTTTTTCTGTAATAAAATCATTCGTTTATCCGGACTCGCATCATAGTGTTCAGCTTTCAAAGTGATAGCGCCGGGAGGAAAGCTTCATCGATTGTCTCGGGTCTGAGTCCATCCCGTATAGAGTTTGCAATATTATACAATCAATTCGTTGACTTTTTTTAATACGTTCAATTTTTCGTTGACACAATTAGCTTCGTGCAATGTGCAAGTGCTTTTTTGAACAGTCTATTGTCTATAGTTTACAAGAAATCGAGTAAGTGACTGACCGACGCGCATCCGACCTCGGAGACGTGCTGGCAGAGGACGTCGTTGCCGATGACGACGTCGACGGGGAGGGAGCGGGCGACGAACAGCTCGCACGTGATCGGGTAGCCGTCCAGGGCGAGCTCGCCTGAGAAGATGAGAGTGATTGGGGGAGGAGAGAGAGAGAGAGGGAGGAGAGAGGGAGAGAGAGGGAGAGAGAGAGAGAGAGAGAGAGAGAGGGGGGGGGAGAGAGACTCACAGCACACGGAACCCTCCAGATCGATCTGAGCGCCATCGCACTGCACTCGTCCGACGCGCCTGTAATTATTCGGCTCCTCTCTCTCTCTCCATCTCTCTCTCTCTCCCCCTCTCTCATCCTCTCTCCCTTCTCTCTCTCTCTTCTCTCTCTCTTCTTCTATACCTTCTCTCTACCTTTTCTCTCTCTCTCTCTCCCTTCTATCTCTCTCTCTCTCCCTTCTATCTCTCTCTCTCTCCCTTCTCTCTCTCTCCCTTCTCTCTCTCTCTCTCTCTCTCTCTCTCTCTCTCTTTCTCTCTCTCCCTTCTCTCTCTCTCCACTCCCCCCCTCCTCTCTCTCTCTCTCTCTTCCTTCCTTCTCTCTCTCTCTCTCTCTCTCTCTCTCTCTCCCTTCTCTCTCTCCACTCACCCATCGTCCATGAGACGAATCAGACCAGCGGCATCCGCGCACGCATACGAAATCAACGTCAACTCGGACACTGAAAATTATTTTTAAAATATGCCAAACTTGAAAAATGCACAGCTAGGCGAAGTCAGATACGATTATGAAAGGATTGGGGGGCGCTTTCTGTCTTCCCGTCTTTCAGATATTGCTGAGAGGGCCAGCAAAAGTTGAGTCTGACATCTGAATTTCACCATTCTTTTCGATCACTGCGAGAGTTGATCATTGCTTCTCGTGTCGCGCACACCAAACGGTCATGCGCCCTCTCCTGTGCCTGCTCTTCCTACTTTCGATTTGCTACGCGATGGAAGTCGAGTACACGGTGTGTCAACGAAAGAGAGAGAGAGAGAGAGAGAGAGAGAGAGAGATTTCCAGGGTTTCGTCAAGTGCCAGGGCAAGAAGTTCGGCGACGACGTCAAGGTGACGATCAAACTGTTCGAGCAGGACAGCGGACGCGATCACCTTTTCGGTGCGCACCTTCCCCCTTCCTTACAGTCGCCGGACGGTCTTTTCCCACGGTCTTTTCGCGCGCGAATTCAAATATTTAGCCGTCAATAGTAGCCTAAATTCCGAACACTGTACCTTCTCATATAATTGACGTTCACTACACATGACTCAAGTTCGTACCGAAAACCAGCTCTGTAAAACGTTTAAAACGTTTTTTCGAAACACAGTGTTTGGTCGTCGTTTTTCGAAGAGTCTTGTGAAGGCATTTTCGCTTAAGGCGACGTCAGACTCGATTATGTATCAAAACGCCGTTTTATGATACAAAAAAAGACACTTTCTGAGGATCATTCTGAGGGTGGGGGGCGCGTTCTGAGGATCTTTCTGGGGATCTTTCTGAGGGTGCGCGGTCGTTCTGAGATCTTTCTGAGGGTCTTTTGCCAACAAAAGTTGAGTCTGATCTCTACTTTAGACCACTCTTTAGATTAGATTTGGTTTGATGAAAGTATTTGATTTGATTTGATTTGATTAGACCCGGACGACCGGATCGGCGGGATCATCTACGCGACGACGCGCGGCATGGAGCAGTTCGAGTACTCTGTGATGGGAAGGGAGTTCGAGGTGGACGGCATCGAGACCTACCTCCACATACAGCACAACTGCCACGTCGGTGGACGATCTCTCTCTCTCTCTCTCTCTCTCTCTCTCTCCAAACCCCTTTCTCTAGGACAACAAGCACTGCGTGCAGACCACTCCCGTCCTCAAGATGCTGCGCGACAGTCAGCTGCGCGAAGACATCGTGCTCCGCCCCTGCTGATCCCGCCCACTCTTATCATATCACCCTATCAGTTATCACTACGAATAAAGTGCTTACCCGTCGAGACGACACAGCTCACTTTCACGTCCTCGATCCGACAGCGCAAGAATTTGACGGTGGCGTCCATCTAAAAAGAAAGGTTTATCCAGGATAGCGTTACATGAACAAGGTTAAGGATCCATCGAGAACATTTAGAACTTAGCAGCAGCTAGAAGTTAAGGATTAATTTAGACATTGTTTATGAGTGAGCGAGATGATAAAGGAACGCAGCGGTGTGAACACGATGTAATGACAGAGTGGACGAGTGCAGGTTGCGACATGCGGGCGGCAGAGTGCATTTGGCAAGGGTGGAGAGAGAGAGAGAGAGAGAGAGAGAGAGTAAGTGTGTGATCGGCAGGAGTTGCCGCCGGAATAGCTACCGGCACTGCCACAGGCCACTCTCACACCACGCCAGAAGTACACTTTGAATCGATTCGTTAGGTGTACGGTACTTTACGATGTACACACTTTTGGAGGAAACGAAGAAAAAGCTTCTTACTGTAATTTTTTGCAAACAGAGTGAATTATTCTCCTACCACTACCCTTAATTTTGAAAGAAGACAAAATGTTTTCCTATCCCAATCTTCGTGTTTGAAAGAACATCAAGTTATTCTCATACTGTAACCCTTATTCTTGCAAGAAGATGAAATTTTGTCCTACCGTAACCCTCTTTTTTGCAAAAAGATCAAATTATTCTCCTACCGTAACCCTTACTTTTGCAAGAAGTTCAAAGTATTCTCTTACCGTAATCCTCATTTTTGCAAGAAGATCAATTTATTCTCCTACCGTAACCCTTATTTTTGAAAGAAGATCAATTCATTCTCATACCGTAACACTTATTCTCTTTCGAAAAGTACACGAGTAAAGAGGAGTGGTTTGTTTTGATCTAATTCAACAAAAGCACATGCATAAAATCTCTTCGCAGCTGACTAAAATTTCAAAACAAACCTGCTCTTTCAAACGATGTTTTAAAACTCTAATTGTTTTCTTGTTAGCATGTTGAGTTCAGGTATTCAGGATACTGTTAATTCCAACAAGTAACTTGCAACAAAAAGTGTGACCTGTGATACGATTATAGTGCATACTATATTCGCCTTTTCATCGATCAGAAAGAGCAGGTTTGTTTTGAAATTTTAGTCAGCTGCGAAGAGATTTTATGCATGTGCTTTTGTTGAATTAGATCAAAACAAACCACTCCTCTTTACTCGTGTACTTTTCGAAAGAGAATGGATGTCCTTTTCTCAAATTTCGAAGAAATTTTTTTCGAGTTGATGTGCCGAACATGTTATGTATAAATATTCGAAACTTTAGAAAACGTATCCTGAATATGGATACGCACTGCTTGGTCGAATCGCTCACGCGCCTGCCACTGCCAGTCTCTCATTGACGCGCGCTATTTCGCGTCTCTCTCTCTCCTATGAAAACCCGTAACATACCGCGAGCTTAGCGACTTTTGGTAACATACGCCTATCATAAGCGTATACTATTTTCATTTCGGAGCCCGATCGAGTCGCCGAGTCAACTCGCTCCGCCCTATTCATTTGCTTAACATATGAAAAGGTTAGGCAGTAAACCCGGCGTGAATTTGTCTTTGCGCGCAGCCATAAGCGAGCGAGCGCCGTTTTGAACAGTCTCACAGGATGTGGGTGCACCGCGCACCACACTGAATGCTTACATCCACAACAGCAAACAACTTTGTATTAAACAAAGTTCCAAAGTGTTTGTACATTTTTGAAAAGTGTTCATCGATACCTGCAAACTCGCACATTTTAAAACCTGAAATGTGATTGAGCCGCAGCTCATCGATCAAAATCGATAATATTCCACGAGGTTAAGCGGTAATATACCGCGTGGATAGTGGCGCGTTTCTTAACATACGCTTTACGAAGGGTATGTTAAGCGAATACGCTCGCGCTACGTTACCGATAACCGCGCGGTATGTTACGGGTTTTCATAGGAGCTCTTACTCACTCACTCCGCTCGCACACACCCCCCACAGTTTTCGCGCCAAAACTGGGGCGGTGGCCTGGACGGCGAGCCGCTATGAAAGTGGGTGAGCGAAGGGCGGGGCATGCGCTCGGCCAATCAGAGTGCGCACGCAAGAGAGCCGAGCGACCAATGAGCGCAAAGTGCAGTGGGCGGAGCTTACGTGATGCACACCGTCGTCGTAAACACGTTTAGTGGCAAAGCGGGAGAGAGCAAGAGAGAGGCTGTTCTGGGCGCCGCAACCGAAATTTATTCGACAAATCATACTCATAGGTCTTACAAAATGATAACCTAACACATAACACACTCTAATGAGGTATATTGTATTATGATAGCCAAATAGCGTGTGGATTGGGAGTGGCGCGCTGCGCGCGCCACTGATCATAACAAACGGGCGGCGCTGGCGCGCCGCCCCTAATGTAGAGAAGTGCGCCCCCGAGACCCCGAATCATCATTACGCGCATTGAGTGTTCAGATTTTCCTCTCTTTGTTGTCCTGACGATGCACAACAAATCCACACAGATACTGCAGAACCCAAAAGCCAATCGATAATCAATCAATACTGTATTCTGAGTGACACATTCTCCAAAGAGCTGGCCGCGTGTTGTATGCTGATACGTGAAACGCACACTTAACTGACAAATGTACTCGCCATGCAGACACTGTAGTGTGGATCAATGGGAATAAACCCTTATGAGAATTATCTTTCAAAAGTACTTCCAAGTAAAAGTAGTTGGTTTGTACTGTTGTCTCAGTTGAGCAAAAGGACTGACATGTTTTCAATGGAGACATGTGCCAACAGGCTCTCTCTCTCATACCAGTGCAAAGCGGCCATATTATAATGAACGCGTTTACAAAGTTATGCAGTTATTATCTAAAAACACAACTTCTGTTGTAACATAACACGTCGAATAATGCTGAGAGCCTGTTTGCACATGTCTCCATTGAAAACATGTCAGTCCTTTTGCTCAACTGAGACAACAGTACAAACCAACTACTTTTACTTGGAAGTACTTTTGAAAGATAATATCTGTCCTTTTCTTAAGTTTTGTTTCACAAAATTATATTTTCATAC
Source organism: Rhabditoides inermis (assembly GCA_963966185.1). Lineage (NCBI taxonomy): Eukaryota > Metazoa > Nematoda > Chromadorea > Rhabditida > Rhabditidae > Rhabditoides > Rhabditoides inermis. The sequence continues at coordinate 182,157 of CAWZYM010000101.1, read as the reverse complement.
ACGTTCGCGATTCGCTGCGAGGATACCGACGCGCACCCGCTATTCGCCTCTCTCTCTCACTCACACACAGAGGGGGCGGGGCGAAAGCGATTGTCCGACGCCCGCCCGCCCGCCCGACACCAATCTCAATCCGCACTCGAATGCGGACTCTCCGTATCTCGCTTCAAATTCAATCAAACTCAATACAACTTTCTATAACTCTATCGAATAGAGATGTGAATGCAATGTAACAGTGGAAATCACTTCAAAATGAGGAAAAGTGCTTCATCCGGGAAAAGTCGTTTTTGAGCATTCTAGCGCGCGGGGACATCCAGTACAAACGAGAGGGCGCTGGCGCGCCCTCTCTAATTCGACTGATTCGACTGCGCGGAGTGCGCCTTGCATCATAGAAGATGGCATGTATCCGCAATTCAATTTGCAACTTGGCCATAGATGCTCCTATTTCGATGCCACATCCACAACAACACATCTAATGACCAGAAATCAGAGTGGGAATCCGATGAGAGGCTAATCGATAATCAATCGATAATGCTTCTCGGTAAAGAATCCTAGAGCGCATTCCGAAGAATGCAGGCTTCACGCGCTCTTTTTCGATTAAATCTCGATCAATAAACAACTGATAGAAAGACCAAGATCAACACTTGTCTGGGTCTTTCTGGATGCGCAGAGATAACTGAAAATATTACGGACAGAAGATATATCGATCGATAATCAATCAATTTTCGATTGATACTCGATCAAATATCGATCAATCAGTAGAATGGAGTGGGCTTGGAAGTGTAGATATAGATGCAGATACGACAATCGAATCTTCATGCAATCCTCGATCATTGTCAGACAGTCGAGTCGCTTCTGAAAATGCAGATGTTAAACTGGTTTATATATGCATCATGCCACTCGCCCTGCCTCCTCCCACCCACTCCCGCCTCCCAACTACCTCCCCACCTCCCAACATCCCCACTACCGCCAAGGACAGAACGAAAAGGACTCGCCCCTCTCCCCAACCCTACTCGGTGACTCCCTCTTGTCTCCGACCCCACCTGTCTCGGCGATTGCAGGTTGAAAACCTTTACCGCCTAGGACAGAGCGCAATGGAATTCCCGACACCGCCGATCACAAGCCATCACTAGGAGCCAGATAGGACAGCCACGAACAGACTTTGGTCAAGCCCGTTTCCGCCCTGAGGTCATCCCCTATAGGGTTCTACCACCAATCCATCATCCCACTCTCCCCTCTCCCCAACCCTACTCGGTGACTCCCTCTTGTCTCCGACCCCACCTGTCTCGGCGATTGCAGGTTGAAAACCTTTACCGCCTAGGACAGAGCGCAATGGAATTCCCGACACCGCCGATCACAAGCCATCACTAGGAGCCAGATAGGACAGCCACGAACAGACTTTGGTCAAGCCCGTTTCCGCCCTGAGGTCATCCCCTATAGGGTTCTACCACCAATCCATCATCCCACTCTCCCCTCTCACCAACCCTACTCGGTGACTCCCTCTTGTCTCCGACCCCACCTGTCTCGGCGATTGCAGGTTGAAAACCTTTACCGCCTAGGACAGAGCGCAATGGAATTCCCGACACCGCCGATCACAATCCATCACTAGAAGCCAGATAGGACAGCCACGAACAGACTTTGGTCAAGCCCGTTTCCGCCCTGAGGTCATCCCCTATAGGGTTCTACCACCAATCCATCATCCCACTCTCCCCTCTCACCAACCCTACTCGGTGACTCCCTCTTGTCTCCGACCCCACCTGTCTCGGCGATTGCAGGTTGAAAACCTTTACCGCCTAGGACAGAGCGCAATGGAATTCCCGACACCGCCGATCACAAGCCATCACTAGGAGCCAGATAGGACAGCCACGAACAGACTTTGGTCAAGCCCGTTTCCGCCCTGAGGTCATCCCCTATAGGGTTCTACCACCAATCCATCATCCCACTCTCCCCTCTCACCAACCCTACTCGGTGACTCCCTCTTGTCTCCGACCCCACCTGTCTCGGCGATTGCAGGTTGAAAACCTTTACCGCCTAGGACAGAGCGCAATGGAATTCCCGACACCGCCGATCACAAGCCATCACTAGAAGCCAGATAGGACAGCCACGAACAGACTTTGGTCAAGCCCGTTTCCGCCCTGAGGTCATCCCCTATAGGGTTCTACCACCAATCCATCATCCCACTCTCCCCTCTCCCCAACCCTACTCGGTGACTCCCTCTTGTCTCCGACCCCACCTGTCTCGGCGATTGCAGGTTGAAAACCTTTACCGCCTAGGACAGAACGCAATGGAATTCCCGACACCGCCGATCACAAGCCATCACTAGGAGCCAGATAGGACAGCCACGAACAGACTTTGGTCAAGCCCGTTTCCGCCCTGAGGTCATCCCCTATAGGGTTCTACCACCAATCCATCATCCCACTCTCCCCTCTCCCCAACCCTACTCGGTGACTCCCTCTTGTCTCCGACCCCACCTGTCTCGGCGATTGCAGGTTGAAAACCTTTACCGCCTAGGACAGAGCGCAATGGAATTCCCGACACCGCCGATCACAAGCCATCACTAGGAGCCAGATAGGGCAGCCACGAACAGACTTTGGTCAAGCCCGTTTCCGCCCTGAGGTCATCCCCTATAGGGTTCTACCACCAATCCATCATCCCACTCTCCCCTCTCACCAACCCTACTCGGTGACTCCCTCTTGTCTCCGACCCCACCTGTCTCGGCGATTGCAGGTTGAAAACCTTTACCGCCTAGGACAGAGCGCAATGGAATTCCCGACACCGCCGATCACAAGCCATCACTAGAAGCCAGATAGGACAGCCACGAACAGACTTTGGTCAAGCCCGTTTCCGCCCTGAGGTCATCCCCTATAGGGTTCTACCACCAATCCATCATCCCACTCTCCCCTCTCCCCAACTGACGCATTTACAAGTTGAAAAGTATGCCCAGACTAGTAGAATCACCATCGCACACATTCTTAAGTCAGGGTTGGGCACAATGATTTTATAAGGATTACTGTTGGTAGGTGACTCATGTATATCACATCAATGAATACACAGTTGCTAGATAATCGTACAATCTATCATAGAACAGTATAGATAAATGACGTCATGAAACAAGCAGATCGAGTGAGGGAAAGGAACATGACAGGTCGGAGATATATTCAGATCGGGAATCGAGGAGGAATGAGAAGAGAATAAGGAGGAGGCCACTGGGGTGGGAATTTCCCCAGCCCTCTATATCTAGCACGGGGAAGGAAACGTACTCAAAGTCAAAGGAGGTGGCGAGGCTACCAAGTGTACATCAAGGCCCTCGATACTACATCCACTCAGCCTTTCTAATCAATGAAACACGGACATGAGTACAATGGGGGACAGTTATTCTCCAATACCTATTTTTCTCCTTGATCCGGCGGCTCGGCGACTCCTATGGCGCAAGAGGTCCCTGTGTTCCGATCGTCTCCCGGCTCGTTAGCTTTAGGGTCGTCCAGCAAATCAGTCGATTATCCATCGTCAATCAATCTTCTGCCCTCTCATCCGAGGGACTTCCGACGCAACAAATACAGCAACAGACTAGACTCATATAGAGCCTCAGACTTCTTTGATACATATTGAAGACGACTTAATTGAAGATAATGACTGATTATATTAGAAGATAATGGCTTGGTTTTAATGACTATTATTCATGCTAATTGACTACGACTATGTTGCATTGTGACCCTTTTTGACTATACCTTGCACACAGTACTTTCCGTGCGCCGGCAACGATTCGTTTCGAATCTACTAGACTGCGATGAACTGACTCGACTCCCATAAACTGAACCGACTGAATTTCGACAATACGAAATGGCCGGCGGCTGCGTATCGCTAGCTGATAGGAGGCAAACTTCCGAGCGCGATGAACACCGGTAAATTACGGTTGCGCTATGTCACAATAGTGAGCGTAAAACACCATGGATGGCGTATTTTGGCTATTTTATAACAGTCGTGGCTGTAGCCGCGACACTCCCGACTCTCGCAGTTTGGATGACACCTCACCACGGGAAATGATATACAATACATGATTAGACTGCATAATAGCACATAATATTGATATAAAGTCGTGCAGAGCCACGACACTCCCCACTTTCTCATTTGATGAGTGCTCACTCCGACTTATAAACTGCGATTTTGAGTTACTGAAGTGGTGATGTGAAATATGAATTTTCATGACATCTAACTTTGACTAAAATCACTCATTATCACGCGACGCATAGCGTGGCTCCCCCTTAACCAAGCAAGGTGGTCAGCCAGGTTACGGTAGGATCTATTCCCTCGCAAGGTTTCATGACTATCATTGAATTTAAATTCCTATTTGACTATTAGGGCAATTGACTGTGAAATGATGGATTGATTGATGCATTGATTGCATTATACAAGGTACGCAATACGGTTGACTGACATTGGTATACGGTAGCTAGTGTGTCGCGGGGCGCGGCCACTGTTTTTTTGTGCCTTGACTGACATAGGCTGGAAATGTAATTGGATTATAATATGACTGCAATTTTTAAAAACAATGAACATTTGCATATAAGTTGTTTGAGCACACTGGACTTCTTGGAGTCTTTGTTCAGCTTCGACGATATCATCAATATTGTTCGACTGGAATCTGCGTTTTTAAATTTGTATTAGAGTTTGACTAGACTAATTAAAACACAAATGAATTGAATTGACTATCAAAATAACAATCATACATCGACATGTTGAATTTCGAAAAACACGCACGCGCGACAAGTTCAAGGCGTTCAACCATCACCGAAGCGAACGGCAACACAAATCGCGTATGAAATGCATTAAATGTAAAATAAAAGAACACAATTCTAGACTTGCGAAACATATATTTGTTTCTACATTCAAGAAAGCACTTGAATGGGCGCTCATAGCTTCATGGTAGCAGCGCCAAGCGACTCGGTGTTCGGCTGCATAACGACTCAATGAACTGCTAAAATAATAATATACATGATTTGACTGTTGCAATAGCACTATCATGGACTGCAACTTCAACAAGTACAATATTGATTACTTGAATCGGACTTCGGATGAATGAATCATGGTTGACTGAATAGGGGTTTCTAAGAATGTGCGGGAAAGTCTGGCAACTTTTTAGCAACTTGCGGTGGTTCAGTGAAGATTCCATCGGATTCTAGGGAAGGCCGATGCACCATGACGCATTTACAAGTTGAAAAGTATGCCCAGACTAGTAGAATCACCATCGCACACATTCTTAAGTCAGGGTTGGGCACAATGATTTTATAAGGATTACTGTTGGTAGGTGACTCATGTATATCACATCAATGAATACACAGTTGCTAGATAATCGTACAATCTATCATAGAACAGTATAGATAAATGACGTCATGAAACAAGCAGATCGAGTGAGGGAAAGGAACATGACAGGTCGGAGATATATTCAGATCGGGAATCGAGGAGGAATGAGAAGAGAATAAGGAGGAGGCCACTGGGGTGGGAATTTCCCCAGCCCTCTATATCTAGCACGGGGAAGGAAACGTACTCAAAGTCAAAGGAGGTGGCGAGGCTACCAAGTGTACATCAAGGCCCTCGATACTACATCCACTCAGCCTTTCTAATCAATGAAACACGGACATGAGTACAATGGGGGACAGTTATTCTCCAATACCTATTTTTCTCCTTGATCCGGCGGCTCGGCGACTCCTATGGCGCAAGAGGTCCCTGTGTTCCGATCGTCTCCCGGCTCGTTAGCGTTAGGGTCGTCCAGCAAATCAGTCGATTATCCATCGTCAATCAATCTTCTGCCCTCTCATCCGAGGGACTTCCGACGCAACAAATACAGCAACAGACTAGACTCATATAGAGCCTCAGACTTCTTTGATACATATTGAAGACGACTTAATTGAAGATAATGACTGATTATATTAGAAGATAATGGCTTGGTTTTAATGACTATTATTCATGCTAATTGACTACGACTATGTTGCATTGTGACCCTTTTTGACTATACCTTGCACACAGTACTTTCCGTGCGCCGGCAACGATTCGTTTCGAATCTACTAGACTGCGATGAACTGACTCGACTCCCATAAACTGAACCGACTGAATTTCGACAATACGAAATGGCCGGCGGCTGCGTATCGCTAGCTGATAGGAGGCAAACTTCCGAGCGCGATGAACACCGGTAAATTACGGTTGCGCTATGTCACAATAGTGAGCGTAAAACACCATGGATGGCGTATTTTGGCTATTTTATAACAGTCGTGGCTGTAGCCGCGACACTCCCGACTCTCGCAGTTTGGATGACACCTCACCACGGGAAATGATATACAATACATGATTAGACTGCATAATAGCACATAATATTGATATAAAGTCGTGCAGAGCCACGACACTCCCCACTTTCTCATTTGATGAGTGCTCACTCCGACTTATAAACTGCGATTTTGAGTTACTGAAGTGGTGATGTGAAATATGAATTTTCATGACATCTAACTTTGACTAAAATCACTCATTATCACGCGACGCATAGCGTGGCTCCCCCTTAACCAAGCAAGGTGGTCAGCCAGGTTACGGTAGGATCTATTCCCTCGCAAGGTTTCATGACTATCATTGAATTTAAATTCCTATTTGACTATTAGGGCAATTGACTGTGAAATGATGGATTGATTGATGCATTGATTGCATTATACAAGGTACGCAATACGGTTGACTGACATTGGTATACGGTAGCTAGTGTGTCGCGGGGCGCGGCCACTGTTTTTTTGTGCCTTGACTGACATAGGCTGGAAATGTAATTGGATTATAATATGACTGCAATTTTTAAAAACAATGAACATTTGCATATAAGTTGTTTGAGCACACTGGACTTCTTGGAGTCTTTGTTCAGCTTCGACGATATCATCAATATTGTTCGACTGGAATCTGCGTTTTTAAATTTGTATTAGAGTTTGACTAGACTAATTAAAACACAAATGAATTGAATTGACTATCAAAATAACAATCATACATCGACATGTTGAATTTCGAAAAACACGCACGCGCGACAAGTTCAAGGCGTTCAACCATCACCGAAGCGAACGGCAACACAAATCGCGTATGAAATGCATTAAATGTAAAATAAAAGAACACAATTCTAGACTTGCGAAACATATATTTGTTTCTACATTCAAGAAAGCACTTGAATGGGCGCTCATAGCTTCATGGTAGCAGCGCCAAGCGACTCGGTGTTCGGCTGCATAACGACTCAATGAACTGCTAAAATAATAATATACATGATTTGACTGTTGCAATAGCACTATCATGGACTGCAACTTCAACAAGTACAATATTGATTACTTGAATCGGACTTCGGATGAATGAATCATGGTTGACTGAATAGGGGTTTCTAAGAATGTGCGGGAAAGTCTGGCAACTTTTTAGCAACTTGCGGTGGTTCAGTGAAGATTCCATCGGATTCTAGGGAAGGCCGATGCACCATGACGCATTTACAAGTTGAAAAGTATGCCCAGACTAGTAGAATCACCATCGCACACATTCTTAAGTCAGGGTTGGGCACAATGATTTTATAAGGATTACTGTTGGTAGGTGACTCATGTATATCACATCAATGAATACACAGTTGCTAGATAATCGTACAATCTATCATAGAACAGTATAGATAAATGACGTCATGAAACAAGCAGATCGAGTGAGGGAAAGGAACATGACAGGTCGGAGATATATTCAGATCGGGAATCGAGGAGGAATGAGAAGAGAATAAGGAGGAGGCCACTGGGGTGGGAATTTCCCCAGCCCTCTATATCTAGCACGGGGAAGGAAACGTACTCAAAGTCAAAGGAGGTGGCGAGGCTACCAAGTGTACATCAAGGCCCTCGATACTACATCCACTCAGCCTTTCTAATCAATGAAACACGGACATGAGTACAATGGGGGACAGTTATTCTCCAATACCTATTTTTCTCCTTGATCCGGCGGCTCGGCGACTCCTATGGCGCAAGAGGTCCCTGTGTTCCGATCGTCTCCCGGCTCGTTAGCGTTAGGGTCGTCCAGCAAATCAGTCGATTATCCATCGTCAATCAATCTTCTGCCCTCTCATCCGAGGGACTTCCGACGCAACAAATACAGCAACAGACTAGACTCATATAGAGCCTCAGACTTCTTTGATACATATTGAAGACGACTTAATTGAAGATAATGACTGATTATATTAGAAGATAATGGCTTGGTTTTAATGACTATTATTCATGCTAATTGACTACGACTATGTTGCATTGTGACCCTTTTTGACTATACCTTGCACACAGTACTTTCCGTGCGCCGGCAACGATTCGTTTCGAATCTACTAGACTGCGATGAACTGACTCGACTCCCATAAACTGAACCGACTGAATTTCGACAATACGAAATGGCCGGCGGCTGCGTATCGCTAGCTGATAGGAGGCAAACTTCCGAGCGCGATGAACACCGGTAAATTACGGTTGCGCTATGTCACAATAGTGAGCGTAAAACACCATGGATGGCGTATTTTGGCTATTTTATAACAGTCGTGGCTGTAGCCGCGACACCAACCCTACTCGGTGACTCCCTCTTGTCTCCGACCCCACCTGTCTCGGCGATTGCAGGTTGAAAACCTTTACCGCCTAGGACAGAGCGCAATGGAATTCCCGACACCGCCGATCACAAGCCATCACTAGAAGCGAGATAGGACAGCCACGAACAGACTTTGGTCAAGCCCGTTTCCGCCCTGAGGTCATCCCCTATAGGGTTCTACCACCAATCCATCATCCCACTCTCCCCTCTCCCCAACCCTACTCGGTGACTCCCTCTTGTCTCCGACCCCACCTGTCTCGGCGATTGCAGGTTGAAAACCTTTACCGCCTAGGACAGAGCGCAATGGAATTCCCGACACCGCCGATCACAATCCATCACTAGGAGCCAGATAGGACAGCCACGAACAGACTTTGGTCAAGCCCGTTTCCGCCCTGAGGTCATCCCCTATAGGGTTCTACCACCAATCCATCATCCCACTCTCCCCCCTCCCCAACCCTACTCGGTGACTCCCTTTTTTGAAATTGAACAAGGAATACTCGAAAAGAAACGTATCTGATGTGGCAGGTGACAGACGGTAGATGGTGAGAGTCCGAGTAGTCGATGGTCCGTTTTACATGTAGACATTCGACTGGGAGGGCGGCAGCTCGGGGGGAGGATAGGGGGACAAATGAAGGGCGAGAAATGACGAGGCCGCCACTGCCGCCACTCGGTTGTATGCTAATCAACGAGTCTCGCAGTATTGATGACCAGGCATGCAAATCACTTTACTCTACACAGAGAACAGCGAATCGATTGTAATCGATCAATCAATCGACATATACGCAATGAACTTCGAATCTTGGACAACACAGAGAACACCCAGAGGAAATGAAACCAGTCAGGACCGAGAAATAGAGAGAGGCTTACCCAATGTTTTCCAATTCGTGTTGTGTTCCTGCGCTGGCTTTGATGAATAAGTGTTTCTTGGTGAGGAGGGGATGACATGCGTAGCACGAAATGTTTCAGGTGGTTGACAGCACGGTGCCGGTGAAGCCGAGTCATCGCCGAGAGCGCGCCGACAAGGTGAGTGCATGCTGTCACATAAGGGACTGAAAGAAAGAAAGTTGAAAGAAAGAATCCCAGGCAGTTGCAGATTTAAAAGTAACGCAGAATCGTCGTTATTTCGCACAAAATGCAAATGTGTTAGGTTAATATGATTTTTAATAATATTATGAGTCGAAAATAAGTCGCCACTGTTCCTTTAATACACTATGTCCACAGAATGCGAAAGTTTTGCGACGCGTTTTCTTCATGTTCTATAGAGCGCAAGAGTGAAGAGAGTGCGAGACGGCTAGAAATCGATAGACATCGAGAGCGCGCGACTAGATTCGAATCGAAGTTTCGCTCGCGCGCAACTTTCCAAAGCGGTGGAGTACGAGAGGGGTGGTGTCGGAACTAACTATTCCTTGGACTGTGAATCAGTTGTCGCCACTAGACTAGAGAGAGACTAGAGAGCGGCTGACGCGGGTGCGGGAGAGTGAAGAGAGTGCGAGGCGGCTAGAGATCGGTAGGCACGCTAGAGCACAGTCAAATGCGGTCGTATTCGTGGAACTATTTTTCTCGGTATGTAAACAATTTCGTGTTCATTGTTTTTTTGCAGCCGAACTAAGGAACTTAAAAAAAACTCGCTTCTGAATAAGTTTATGTGTGTTCTATCTAACCTCTGTTAACGCTCTGTACAGTTAACAGTGTTAACGCTGTGATATAAGACTACCAAATTCGGTTTCATGAAGTCATTAGAATAACAATAACTTTCATGAATTTATTTCAAAACTTATCACATAACGTTCTTTTGTGAATAATGTTCATTCCTACTTCTTTCAGGTTTCTAAAGCATCGATTCGAAACTCTCATAGAAAAAGTACAGTCGATGTCTACTAAAGAGAAGCATGCCTTTATCAAAGTCTCTCAGGTATTTGTTTTGCATTTTTTATGTTATGCACATTTTCTTGTGTTTGTGTAAAACGATGATACGTTTAGTTTTTCTGTTTGCCCGCTCTCACCACACTCATAGCTCAGTACGGCAAAATCTCTCCTCCACCGTCTCCGTATCCCGAGTAAGACAAGTTTTTTGTTGATAAATAATAAATATCAATAAAGTAGTGGTCAGTCTCTTCAAAATACTCCCGACATGCCTTCCAACTACCTCCGAAATGTCTTGAAAAACACCTTCTAACCCCCTCTAACCAGTTCCTAAACAGATTGACTCCATGTTGTTGCTTGCAGAGCGTGGCTGGGGCCGGTGTGCGGGCATCTCCGCTTCGTTTGTGACGATGGATCGATCTACTTATCGTGGCCCGCTATGTGGACAAAGCCTGATTTCATCTACACAGGTTTCATCAAACAGTGCATACGGGAAAACGTATGTGAAACGTTTAGCCAATAATATGTTTATCGCCGCGATCAGGTTACAATCATATTTAAAAATACGCGAGTTGTATAGAATTTAAATGTCGTCTCAATAGATCTGTCTACACGGACCGGCCGTAGTGTCACTCATTTGTTCACTGACCGGCAGAACTCAGACGTACGCTACGCATCAGTTCCGCGTCGCGGTTGGCTCAAGCAATTTTGCAAAACTTGGGGCATCGAAAGGAATCGAACCAGCGATGAACAGATCACTGGCCGCGCTCGCTAGCCACTAGGACATTAGACCACACCCGCAGTCTCTCAGAAATCGACAATGATCGACAATTTTCTTTAACATGGGAGACGCGATGCGTGTGCGTCGCGTGCTTTTAAGTTCACAAAAGTTTAAATCAGTGAACGGCCGCGCGCCGGGCCGTGGTCTAAAACGAGATCTGTATGAGATGCTTCATGTCACTCTCTCTGCCAGTGTTTTTTGTCAAAATTCACAGCTAATAAATGTAGTTTCTCCGGCCATACTTGTTGCATGTGTTTTTGGTGTTTGTTAATGTATTCAATTCAGGACATGATTACACCAGTGGGTTTTCGTTTTCCTTTTAAACTATTCTTCCTCGTATATTACGATACGATTCTCCGCGGAAATCTCATCGACTTCATGCAGATTGGTAAGGGAACAAATAAAATGGTTGAGGGATGATGTTTTCAGATAGAGAAGGCCTGACAAATAGAATAAGAACTGCCCTTGGAGATGAAACGTTTGAACTGCCAACGACGGATCAGGAATTCAAAGATCTACGTCTGGAAGCTCGTGTGTGTTTTATCTTGAAAGCGCTCAGAAATGTATTTATTTAATTCATCAGGTTTTCGAAAATGCTAATCTCGCCAAAAAAATATTCATTTATCGAAAAATCAAGCTATTTTAAATAAATGTAACAATAATTTTTCTCGGTGCTATTTCGTAACTGGCTGTATCACTTCTGTTTGAACATGTTATATACAAATACAAGTATATTAAATTATTAATTGGTTTTTTTTGATTGATTCTTTTCACAAGTTAATAAAATAATTGCGCACTTCGTCCACTGTTTGATCATATTATTCGGCATACCAAGATTAGGGGAATTAAAGGTACATTAGCGACTTATTTTGAACTTGGACAAATTGAGAGAATCATATTAACATAAACCTTAATAGATTTATAGTATAGTTTGTTCATAAGTTGTTATGACATACACACAAATCGAACAATGAAATAGTACAGATACGGTTTGGAACTGTTCGTATTCGATTTGCGGGGATTCACTTTCTCCAGACACTGTTGGCATTACAGCATATACTAAGCGCGCAACTAGCTCAGCATTTTCCGATCAAAAAATTATCGCGCTCTATCTGCACCGCGGTGCCAACTAGAGCACGATAATTTTTTGCAGCTGTCTCTGTGTTTGTACTGCACACGTATTCCTGGCGTTCATATTCCCATTTCGCTTACCCTCACACATGACCTCGTGGCGTATTGGTAACACTCACGCTTCAAGTAGGTTGAACGCTGGTTCGACTCCCGCTACTCACAGAAAGTTTTGCCGACAAGAAACCATTCAACATGTGCTGACCTTTCTCTAACCACCCTAATTCTCTTCGCGGAAAGAGCCAAACTCGCGTGCGGCCCTACTATATGCGTAGAGAGGAATCCAGTCACGTCTCCAGACATCCGTCTTCTTATCCGATATAGAGTATGCGGCCTTGATCCATCCTTGAGCGCGTGAGCCTTATGGACCACCTTGCGTCTACCGTCGAACGTTCTCGAATTTCTCGCGCCCATTTGCATACTTGCTCCCGGTCGATCCACCATCATGTGGCGAAATCTAAGAAATCCGTGAGTTACCGACTATGTGCACTCCCAACAGGCTTATTTGGCTCCTCCTTATCGTCTCACAGTGAACGGCTCCGGATATCGATCGATAACAGCAACGTACTTCTCTTCCGGTCGCGGGTGCCGCCGTTGCCCTTCAATTCGCCTTCGCTTTGTACTTTCCTTTCCTCTAATTGAGAATCCGCGCTTCGCCGACTAGTTGCACTTCCACAGGCTTATTTGGCGTTGACTTATCCCTTATCGTCTCATAGTGAACGGCTTCAATTTGAGAATTAGTCGATACTCAACGAAACCTCATCTCCGAGCTGCGGCAGCGGTGACTTTCATTGTCGTCTCGTGGTCATTTGAGGGAGCGCGGGAAGGGGCAACCGCTCGCGGGGACGGGAAAATGAGATTTGTGAGAAAGAACGGCGATTAACCGTTGCTTTCAATTCTGCAACTGACTAGTTGCAGGAATTTTTTTAAATTCAAAATTGGTCTCGCCACGATTTCCATTCCGCCTAATGCTCTTATACAGCAGAAAATGAGAGAAAAGAGATACTCGGAAATGAACCGCGCTCTATCAAATCTTTCATAGCGCAATGCGTGTGGGAGCCGTTACGGCGCCGAGCTCGCGGGTTCGATTCCTGTCATCAGCAAATGTTTTGCACGTGTGATAACGAGAGTTCAAATGTTGCAACTCGCTGTTGCAACATTTTATTTCAAAATCAAAATTGGTCCCGCCACGGCTTCCATTCCGTTGAACGCTTCAATACTGCAGAAATCGCGAGAGAAGACATAAGATGAACGAAACTCGTTAACTGACTACGTGGCTCAATGCGTGGGTGCGCCGATATGGCGCAGACCTCGCCGCTTTGAGTCCTGTCTACGGCAAATGTTTTGCATGAGTGGTAATACGTGTTCAAGAGAGCTAGTTGCAGAATTAAGTCGCCACTGTGCCTTTAAAGGAACGTACCACTATAAACTTCGTGTGTAAACTACGACTACTACGTGCAAATGCGTGAAAATACAATCACTTTTCATAAATAAACTATATGCTAAAAATGAACATAACATGTAGAAAACGCCTCGCGAAGGCTGTGTATTTCGTAGTGAGAAATACCGAAATGTCGCGTAGAACATGCCGTATGCACAAAGCACGAGAGCATGGCACACTCACGGTGTGCCATGCTCTCGTTTCTCTCCCCACTCTCCACGTGAGACACACTCTCTCATCACGTCTACTCCTCTTCTATCGCTCGTGTGCTCTCTAGTCCTCTCTAGTCCTCACGCGTCTGGACGCTCCGCAGTCACACACTCTCTCTCTCTCTCGCATCGTAGGTCTCGATCGAGAGTCGACTTCTTCCCTACTCTGCCGATGGCTTGCTTCAGGCGGAATGGCTCTCGTGAGCCACGCCATCGCTTCTCTCACTCAGGAAAACTTGACGGGACGAACACGGTGTTCGTACCAAAAAGGGGCGGGGCCAACAGTTTTGATTGGTGGAGCTTATGCACCACTCTCCACCTACAACAAACACTCTCACTCTCTCTCTCATTCTTTCTTGCGCAACGCCTTACTAACATGACTATCAATCAGAAAAACAATTCTAATCAGTGAAGAATACATGTCTGTGAAGAATAGTATGATCTCCTACTTTTACCCCATTACTTTCTTTATGAGTGAGTGTGCTTCGGTCATGCAAAAAATAAGCATTCTGGGTTGTGAAAGTCAAAGCCACGTTGAAAGAACGTGAAACACTCACACAAGCAATAGCAGGAGTATAAAAGATCGACTTTTCAGATTGTGAAAATGATGAAACAAAAATATCAGAATCGATTGTGTTTTGTTTTCCGAATCAGGCATATACTACATTTCATTGGGATCCGATGAAAACTCACTATCTGAATATGTTCAGTACTTACTTTTGCTTTTAATTTAGGATGTAAGAAATAAGCGATATGAGTTGTATGTAGCGAGGAGGCGAGCGCGCCGAAGGCGCGCGAGCCTCGGAGCGACTAGCGGGGCGCGAGCGAGCGAAGCGAGCGCGCGCCCCGCTAGTCTTTAATGCCCATAATATTGGTATGCCGAATAATATGATCAAACAGTGGACAAAGTGCGCAATTATTTTATTAACTTGTAATCAGAATCAATTAAAAAGAATTAATTAAAAATACTTGTAGTTGTATATAAGATGTTCAAACAGAAGTGGTACAATTAGCGCATCTTGATCTTATGATATATGAATATTTTTTTGGCGAGATTAGCATTTTTATAGTACTGAAATAAAAACAAAATAAAAATAAGTATTTGAACGCTTTTAAGATAAAACTCACATAAGCTTCCCTATATAGATCTTTGAATTCCTGATCCGTTTTTGGCAGTTCAAACGTGTCATCTCCACTTGCAGTTCTTATTCTCTTCGTCAGGCCTTCTCTATCTGAAAACATCATCCCTCAACCATTTTATTTGTTCACTTACCAATCTGCATGAAGTCGATGAGATTTCCGCGAAGAAGTATATCGTAATATACGAGGAAGAATTGTTTAAAAGGCCGACCAGTACCCACTGGTGTAATTATGTCCTGAATTGAATATACATTAACAAACACATTCAAACATTCAACACCGGAGAAACAACATTTCATGACCGTGAATTTTGACAAAAAATAACCCTGGTTGAG
The DNA here is from genome assembly GCA_963966185.1 of Rhabditoides inermis. Classification (NCBI taxonomy): domain Eukaryota; kingdom Metazoa; phylum Nematoda; class Chromadorea; order Rhabditida; family Rhabditidae; genus Rhabditoides; species Rhabditoides inermis. The sequence goes on along the minus strand of CAWZYM010000101.1, from coordinate 166,668 downwards.
AGAGTGTCATGAAGCTTCTTATACAAATCTAATTATTTACTGAGAGAAAACGTTGAGACGGCATTCCAATTCTATACAACTCGCGTAATTTGCAGTCGAATATGATTGTAAACTGATCGCATATTATTGGCTAAACGTTTCACATACGTTTAACTTGAGGCGCCCTTTGATGACGTGAGTAAAGTTGGAATCAGGCATCGTCCATAGAGCGGTCCACGATAAGTAGATCGATCCATCGTCACAAACAAAGCGGAGATCCCCGCACACCGGCCCCAGCCACGCTCTGCAAGCAACACAAGGAATTCTTATTGTAATATTGTAACATTACTTATTATTATTTAATATATAGTCGCCGGACGGACTATTTTAATCGTTCGAATCGCGAGAGACAATGGGAAAGTGAGAGAGCAGCGCGCGCGCAACGTCTGCGTCTCTTCTTTCCCCACAGTCTTTTCGCGCGCGATTTCAAATACTTAGCCGTGTATAGCCTAATTTCCGAGCACTGTACTTGTGTCCTGAATTTACCAACTACCCGATATCAATACTCATTATTACTTGTTTCTTATTACTGTATTATTACTTATTGTATTATTGATATTTTCCAAAAAAAAACTTGTCTTACTCGGGATACGGAGACGGTGGAGGAGAGATTTTGCCGTACTGAGCTATGAGTGTCGTGAGAGCGGGCAAACAGAAAAACTAAACGTATCATCGTTTTACACAAACACAAGAAAATGTGCATAACATAAAAAATACAAAACAAATACCTGAGATACTTTGATAAAGGCATGCTTCTCTTTAGTAGACATCGACTGTACCACTTCTATGAGAGTTTCGAATCGATGCTTTAGAAACCTGAAAGAAGTAGGAATGAACATTTTTCATGAAGGCACGTTACGGCGCTGCGATGTGATAAATTATGAAATGAATGTTTGAAAGTAATACTTTTTGTTGTATTGACTTACATCATAACAAGACGAAATTCCCAAATCGAAGGGCGGTAAAGAAGAATCGGTTTCTCCTAGAATTATAATCATTTGTTTAGTGTAATGACGTTTCATTTTTACATAGTTTGCAGTAATTTCGTGCGCCAGCTTATGGAAGAATGATCCTTTAGGAGAATTCACGAACATAGACACAGGTTCCTTGACGATATCAATGTCCCTTATCATGAATGCAACGATCGAAGGCTGCAATGTTTCATGTGTTATGACTAGCTCTCTCTCTCTCTCTCTCTCTCTCTCTCTCTCTCTCTTTCTCTCTCTCTTTCTCTCTCTCTATCTCTCTCTCTCGCTCTCTCTCTCTCTCTCTTTCTCTTTCTCTCCCTCTCTCCCTCCCTCTCTCTCACACACGTACCGTATACTTGTAGGGTTCCTTGAGATCGTAGTCTTTTCTTGTGAGCTCAGCTTGTTTCAAAAATGGATCAGATATTTCGGAGGCATTTTCTCCACTTTGATTCAGGATTCTCATTTTAAATGCAAAATTATCAACTGCAAACAAAAACAAATCAGTGTATGAAAACAAAACATAGATTATATAGAAAACAGGTCGTCTGTGAATATCGGAACAGTATCTCACTCAGTAAACATTGATTCTTTTATTTTCAGAGTATCAAAAAAAGAAACCTACATGACAAAACAAGCTGAAAATATACATCATACTGAACACACTTAAAAATTAATAAGATGGGACGCCACGCGAATAAAAGTATAGAATAAAAATGAGCGTTGCAGTGCGTGAGTGACCTTTGCGTGACTGCATAGTCATCTGTGCTCTCATGGTTTCTACGCACACTATCTTTGACTATCTTACCATTGACCTCATAGGTCATTCAATCGATATAGCTCAGAGCGGTGAGAAAGTAACGAGAGGAGAGACGCTGGCATATAGGGTATGTATCCTTCTTTTCACAGTACGCGAATTATCGGCGGTCGATTCGTGAAATGGAATAAACGTGTTGTGTATAATGAAATGGTAACCCGTCAGCCGTCAGTCGTCAGTAACCCGTCAGCGCTACTTACAGACAGACGGACAATGCGTTTTCTATATCTTAGGATACCGTATTGTGGGCAAGAAACCTCGTTCCTAAACGTGAGACCAAGCACACCACATCTTCACGTCGGATACCGACAAGAAGGAATCACCGACAGATACTTCACGCAGACTGAACCCTTTGTGCCACATCTCCGTTGTTGTATTCTTGATATCGGCAGTAAATCAATTCAATTCAATATTCAATTCATCGACCGCCGATAATTCGCGCACTGTGAAAATAAGGATACATACCCTATATGCCAGCGTCTCTCCTCTCGTTACTTTCTCCCCGCTCTGAACATATCGATTGAATCCCTCTCTCCCTCTCTCTATCTCTCTCTCTCTCCCTCACCCTCTCTCTCTCTCCCTCTCTCTCCCTCTCTCTCCTTCTCTCTCTCTCCTTCTCTCTCTCCCTCTCTTTCTCTCTCTATCTCTCTCTCTCTCTCTCTCTCTCTCTCACCCCTCTCTCTCTCTGTAGGTGAGCGCCGAGTGCAAGGTGTCGTACGACCACGGCCCGGAGGGTTCGATCGCCGAAGACTGCTTCTTCTCGATGGTCGCCATGGAGCAGGGCTACTCGTTTGACTTTATCGATGGTGAGTGGGCGTGGCCAGTGGGGGCGGAGTCTCACCTATGCTTGTTTCAGGCGAGATGCACGAGAAGAGCCCGTTTACGATGTGGGATTTTCTGATGCAGCGCAAGCGCTGGCTGCAGGGCATTCTGCTCACTGTCCACTCGCCCCGCATCGCCATCTCGAACAAGGTAGGGGGCGTGGCTTGGAGGGGCGGAGCTTATCTCTTGGTTTGCAGTTTCTGCTGGCGCTTTCGCTGTACGCGTGGGCAACGATGCCGCTCACCTCGCTGCAGGTGTTGATCGCCCCGCTCTTCCCTCTGCCGCGCTGCATGCCCTTTGACTTTGCCGTCACCTTTGTCGGCGCCGTCAACCTCTACATGTACCTGTTCGGCGTCGTCAAGAGCTTCTCGCACAAGTACAGGTGAGTGGGGGGGAGAGAGGGGGTGGATAGAGTGACGGACAGACAGACAAGACAGACAGACAGAGTGACAGACAGAGATAGACTGACAGGACGGGCAGACAGGCTGATAGACAGACAGGCAGACAGGTGGATAGACATACTTGTTGCAGGCACTCTCTGTGGCGTCTGGCGCTGTACACGTGCGGCGCGCTGCTCACCATTCCCTTCAACGTGCTCATCGAGAATGCGGCCGTGCTCGTCGGCGTCTTTGGCCACAAGGACCAGTTCTACATTGTCAACAAGGACGTGCAGACGGTCTAGCCGCCCGCCCCCCGTTGTCCCGCCCCCTCCCCGTGTTCCCCCTCTGCTGATCTCTGCCCGGCGGGTATGTGCCTCCCCTCTCGCCTACTTATCACACAAGATGTATAGACACTTAGAGTTGCTGTGTTGTTTTCTTATTATGATTGCTATGGTTTGACGTATATGAGAGAGACTCGATTGCTCCAGTGGTCGCGCGATCTGCGTGCCTCCACCCCTTTGCCTTGCAGTTATGCCCCCGGTTGAGGAGGTGGTCCCCACCTCCTTTCCACACCTGTGTTTGCACCCTTATACAATTTGTATCGTCTGTGTGTATACACGTCGTCTCTCAGCCCTCTTTCTTATTTGTTGAAACAAAATGACGTTGTGATTGGAATTGCGAGCGCGGGAAGTGTGTGATTTTGTATATGTCTCTCCGGTTTTTCTTATGTGACTAGTAGCCGATGATTTTCGCCAGAGTCTATGATTTGAGATAAAATATTGCAATATGATGAGTTTGTTGTATTGGCTCTGAGTTGCACTCCGGAATGGGGGTCTGTGTTATGAAGGAAGATCATAGAGTGATCGGTTGAGGACGCACAAGGAGCTGCCACTGTACGCGACTAGAGTGCTCGGAATTTAGGCTCCATTTGACGGCTAAATATTTGAATTCGCGCGCGAAAAGACTGTGTGGAGAGGAGAGACGCAGACGGTGCGCGCGCGCCGCCCTCTCACTTTCCCATTGTCTCTCGCTATACGAACGAATAAAATAGTCCGCGCGGCGACTGTAGAGTGATGCGCGAGCAGCGGGCGCGTCAAGGGCGTTGCCGAGTTGGCGACGAGTGCGAGCGGGAGCGAAGCAGCAGTCGCCGTTACACATCTTCTGTCGACGTTGATACCATCAAAGTTGCAAAGATCGGCGTTCTTCGGTGCGGTGGCGGCATCCCGGAGTCAATCGCCGTATCGACTCGGGTGCAGAGAGCAATGAGTCCGCGAGATGCTGGAAGACAGTGTGTTGTCCGAAGCCGTCGTCAAGATCCTCGTTTCGACCGCATTCTGGAGAAGATCGTTATGGATGGCGCGCCGAGGTGGTGTGAAGTGTTCCGTAGTCGATCTCATCTTCCGCTGTAAGATGACAGGACTGGCAGCGAGTCGTGATTCGAGATGGCGCGAGTGGGAATCTCGGTGGATATCGAGGGATCTCTAGAGGATCTCGAGTGGTGATTCATCGGCCTCGACGGTGAACACGAGGTGACGTCGTCAGACGTCAGAGTGTGATGGCAAGAGCTGGAGAGAGAGATGGGCGGAACGAACGTCTTCTTGGTGAACGCCGGATGACAGTGGCGGTGTGGACAGGTGAGTTGGATAGAAAGATGCTAGCGGGAGCGCGCCTGGCGACGTCAGCGCTATTCTCGGCGAGATTCACTTTCGTCCGGGAGTGACTCTCATTCTGTTGCGCCAGAATGCGCTCTCCCATCTGAGAGCACGATAGCCGGCTAGCGTGAGATACTTCCCGAGAGACGCTGCAAAGATGGCACATTTGTTGCCCAATGAGTTTAATTGTTTCGTTCCTCTCGATTCTGCCGCCTGCTTCTGCTCCGTGAAAAAAAATGCGATGCTAGCTCTCCGGTATACCGGCTGCAGCCAAGCCGGATTCCGATTTATCAGCTGTTTCACTGTTTTTGCTGAAAAACGACTCGTGACCACGTGAAACGTGATTGAGCGATATTTGTGATCGCGTCCTGCCGCTTCGGCGGCTTCGTGGCGCGCGGAGGCTCCGTCGTCGGTTGCGTCGGTTTCGTAGGCTGCGTCGCTTTCGTCGGCTTAGGCGTCGTCTCCACGCGCCCGCTCCACGCGCCCGCTCCCCTTTTTCATCGCCGACAAGCCACCCCATTCGAGCGTTTCAATGTGCCACACAGTAGTGTTCGCCGTCGTGCCAAACAGAACGACATCAAAGTCTTTGACACTACTCTCCGAAACGGCAGCCGTTTTGTGCGGACTTTATTGTTAGCTTTCAAGAGCTGTTGATCGCGACTCGTTCTGATCTCGCACTGCCCATTGTGATCTCCCAATAAGATCGTTCGCAGTTTTCCGTCCTAGGAAGTTTGAATTTGCATAACGCAACAATCAACCCCTAGCGCCTTGAGAATTTTTGGAAACGTATATAAGATTCGAGAATAAAAAAGTTGCACAAACCTTAGATAAACAAGAAAACACCACTTCAGGAAAGTATAGTTCGCCAGATTATTTTTGAGCGAGAGAGTGCGTAGGGCGCAGCCAGACGTCCCAGGCATATCGTGACGAGTTCTCGTAAAAGCAGTTTTTTGAAGTCCGAGGACAAGCGCAACGGGGAGTCTTCCTGAGCAAGACATAAATAGTTAGTTGTATGGATTCAATAATCAACCAATGGAAACTGGCTCTGCTGTTCCCGGAACCGTCACTATCAAACAATTTTAAAAAAATATATATTTTTTATTGTATTTATTTGGTTATTTGATTTTATTTATTTATATTATTTACAGATTCGTAATTGTTGTGTTGTGTGCAGTTTACTTCTTCCTCTTGAGATAGATGCTTATTTTTTTTGGCGAGAATAGCATTTCCATGAATCTGAAATAAATGAATAAATATATTTTTGAGCGCATCCAAGATAAAACTCACACGAGCTTGCTGACGTAGATCTTTGAAGTCGTGATACGTCGTTGGCAGTTCAAACGTTTCATCTCCAAGGACAGTTCTTATTCTATTTGTCAGGCCTTCTCTATCTGAAAACATCATCACTCAACCATTTTATTTGTTCACTTACCAATCTGAATGAAGTCGATGAGATTTCCGCGGAGAGTCATATCGTAATATACGAGGAAGAATATATTTTTAGTCCAAGTGCTCGTAATACCCATTGGTGTAACCAGGTCCTGAATTGAATATATTAACAAACACCAAAAACACATGCAACATTTATGGCCGGAGAAACTACATTTATTAGCTGTGAATTTTGACCCAAAAAAACACTGGCAGAGAGAGTGTCATGAAGCATCTTATACAGATCTCCTGAGAGAAAACATTGAGACGACATTCCAATTCTATACAACTCGCGCATTTTGCAGTCGAATATGATTGTAACCTGATCGCGGCGATAAACATATTATTGGCTGAACGTTGCACATACGTTTTCAAGTAGGCAGCGTTTGATGATACGTGTGAAGTAGGACTCAGGCTTTGTCCACATAGCGGGCCACGATAAGTAGATCGATCCATCGGTAAAAGCGAAGCGGAGATGCCCGCACACCGGCCCCAGCCACGCTCTGCAAGCAACAACATGGGGTCAATCTGTTTAGGAACGGGTTAGAGCGGGTTAGAGGGGGTTAGAAGGTGTTTTTCAAGGCATTTCTGAGGTAGTTGGAAGGCATGTCGGGAGTATTTTGAAGAGACTGACCACTACTTTATTGATATTTATTATTTATCAACAAAAATTTGTCTTACTCGGGATACGGAGACGGTGGAGGAGAGATTTTGCCGTACTGAGCTATGAGTGTGGTGAGAGCGGGCAAACAGAAAAACTAAACGTATCATCGTTTTACACAAACACAAGAAAATGTGCATAACATAAAAAAATGCAAAACAAATACCTGAGAGACTTTGATAAAGGCATGCTTCTCTTTAGTAGACATCGACTGTACCACTTCTATGAGAGTTTCGATTCGATGCTTTAGAAACCTGAAAGAAGTAGGAATGAACATTATTCACAAAGAACGTTATGTGATAAGTTTTGAAATAAATTCATGAAAGTTATTGTTATTCTAATGACTTCATGAAACCGAATTTGGTAGTCTTATATCACAGCGTTAACACTGTTAACTGTACAGAGCGTTAACAGAGGTTAGATAGAACACACATAAACTTATTCAGAAGCGAGTTTTTTTTTAAGTTCCTTAGTTCGGCTGCAAAAAAACAATGAACACGAAATTGTTTACATACCGAGAAAAATAGTTCCACGAATACGACCGCATTTGACTGTGCTCTAGCGTGCCTACCGATCTCTAGCCGCCTCGCACTCTCTTCACTCTCCCGCACCCGCGTCAACCGCTCTCTAGTCTCTCTCTAGTCTAGTGGCGACAACTGATTCACAGTCCAAGGAATAGTTAGTTCCGACACCACCCCTCTCGTACTCCACCGCTTTGGAAAGTTGCGCGCGAGCGAAACTTCGATTTGAATCTAATCGCGCGCTCTCGATGTCTATCGATTTCTAGCCGTCTCGCACTCTCTTCACTCTTGCGCTCTCTAATTGCACCAACTGATTTACACACCCACTGTAAATACCCACCGAAACACTAGAATACATCAACTTTTTTGCATAAGAAACACTGTTTTATGAGAACTACCGATTTTTTTTAATATTAAGAATTGCTGGAAACATCTAGACTATCATGATCATGGGCTTTTTGCAATCATTCCATCTCGTACTCGTGGCTCTCATGAATTTAGGATTGTTCCCTCATTCGATCACACAGGCCGTACTTTCTTAAGCAGAACCTTCGTAATTTGGAATTCCCTTCCTCGTGACTTAGTTACCATCCACGACCCTTCCGCCTTCAAATCACAACTCTCTACATTAGATCTTATGCCACCTAGCAAGTTGCGCAACTTATAGAGACCTTATTTTCTTGATTCGTGTATTATTATGTTAGTACTCTTTATTTCAATTTAAACCCCATCCATACCTGCCGTTATCCATGTTTCACTGTTTGCTTACTATGTCGATTTTCTTATGTTATCGGTAATAAATCTATCTACATAAATTAAATACAAACACTAGCCGTTCTCAGTAGTACTTATCCTAGTTAGTGTTGTGCATAATAATAGAAAGGTGTTTTGACTTACATCATAACAAGACGAAATTCGTAAATAGAAGGGCGGTAAAGAAGAATCGGTTTCTCCTAGAATTGTAATCATTTGTTTAGTGCATTGACGTTGCATTTTTACATAATTTGCAGTAATTTCGTGTGCCAGCTTATGGAAGAATGATCCTTTAGGAGAATTCACGAACATAGACACAGGTTCCTTGACGATATCAATGTCCCTTATAATGAATGCAACGATCGAGGGCTGCAATGTTTCATGTGTTATGGCTAGCTCTCGCTCTCTCTCTCTCTCTCTCTCTCTCTCTCTCTCTCTCTCTCCCTCTCCCTCTCCCTCTCTCTCTCTCTCTCTCTCTTTCTCTTTCTCTCCCTCTCTCCCTCCCTCTCTCTCACACACGTACCGTATACTTGTAGGGTTCCTTGAGATCGTAGTCTTTTCTTGTGAGCTCAGCTTGTTTCAAAAATGGATCAGATATTACGGAGACATTTTCTCCACTTTGATTCAGGATTCTCATTTTCACAGCAAAATTATCAACTGCAAACAAAAACAAAATTAGTGTATGAAAACAAAACATAGATTATATAGAAAACAGGTCGTCTGTGAATATCGGAACAGTATCTCACTCAGTAAACATTGATTTTAATTTTTTTCAGAATATCAAAGAAAGAAACAAGATTGAAACTATTTACCATATGCGAGCAAAAGTGTGATTGAGTGATTAATTTACAGGAATTATGAAGACATTTTGTTAGTAGTGGCTACATTTCAAATTGGAGAAGACATTGCTAAGTTTTTATCATCCAATGCATGTCCTACTTGACAAAACAAGCTGAAAATATACATCATACTGAACACACTTAAAAATTAATAAGATGGGACGCCACGCGAATAAAAGTATAGAATAAAAATGAGCGTTGCAGTGCGTGAGTGACCTTTGCGTGACTGCATAATCATCTGTGCTCTCATGGTTTCTACGCACACTATCTTTGACTATCTTACCACTGACC
>CAWZYM010000101.1:65000-152500 GCA_963966185.1 Rhabditoides inermis | reverse complement strand
ATTCTCCTACCGTAACCCTTATTTTTGCAAGAAGATCAATTCATTCTCATACCGTAACACTTATTTTTGCAAAAAGTTCAAGTTATTATCATAACGTAACACTTATTTTTTGCAAGAAAATCAGATTGTTCTTCTACCGTAACCTTTGAAACAAACGAATAGCATCAAGATTAATGTAGTAACGCATGATTTTACTGCTAGTCGAACGATGTAATAAATGCGGTTACGAAACGCAAACGACTTCGAGAAAGGATAAACTCGGAAGAAATTATATGCGGAAGGTTGCCAGCGCACCCTAATACGCTCATGCTATTTACTTCTACATTTTCCGCTTTTTGAATTTCATTCGACACTGCTTCGATATTAGAGAATTTGCTCTGAAATTTTACTTTCTCCACTTTTTTGTGATGTTTCTGAAGAAGATATCGTCAAAATACGGATCGCTTTCTAAATTTCATGACTAAGAGATTTTCGCGAAACATTTCTGCCTAGATGGACGATGTTCCAATTGACTGGGTGTATTGTCGTGCGTCTCGAGCCAAAGACTACCTTCGACACACGGCCGACACATGCAACAGCACTCGAGAGGAGACCATCGGTGCGCCTCTCTCTCTCTCTCTCTCTCTCTCTCTCTCTCTCTCCCTCTCTCTCTCTCTCTCTCCCTCTCTCTCTCTCCCTCTCTCTCTTCTCTCTCTCTCTCTCTCCCTCTCTCTCTTTCTCTCTCCATCCCTCCCTTTCAGAAAGTGTGATGGTGTTGTCGTCTACCGAATGGATGCGGACTCCGGATGCGGTGACTGTAGAGGCGGAGACGCTTCGACTGTGTGTTGGGGCAGCTGTTGTCACGTCGAATCTGTTTCTACTGCTGTTCCTCAACTCGAGGGGGTCGATGAGAAAGAAGGTGGGTGAGGGAGAGAGAGGGGGGGAGGGAGAGAGAGAGAGAGGGAGGGGAGGGAGAGGGAGAGGGAGAGGGAGAGGGAGAGGGAGAGAGAGAGAGAGAGAGAGAAGGTGGGAGAGGGAGAAGGATAGAGAAGTGAGGATAGAAGAAGTTTCAGTATCTGTTCTTCACTCTGGTGACGATTGGCGATATACTAGACGGCACGTACCTTCTCTATCCCAGTTTCCGACGCATAGTGGAGATGGCGTACGGGACCTATTACCAGCGTGAGGGTCCCTCTCTATCTCTCTCCCTCTCCCTCTCTCTCTCTCTTTCTCTCTCTCTCTCTCTCTCTCTCTCTCTCTCTCTCTCTCTCTCTCTACATCGGACTCAAATTGCTTTCAGCCATTCCTCTCTGGACGTGCACAGTGAAGCTCTACATGCTGTTCCGAATATTCGGAACGGAACTCGTCGCCTTTTCCATGGTAGCAATGTCTTCCGAGAGAATGTGCGCAGTCATATTCCCTATTGTGTACAGGTGCAGTCTCTCTCTCTTTCTCTCTCTCTCTCTCTCTCTCTCTCTCTCTATCTATCTATCTATCTCTCTCTCTCTCTCTCTCTCTCCCTTTCTCTCTTCTCTCTCTCTCTCTCTCTCTCGCTCTCTCTATCTCTCTCTCTCTCTTTCTCTCTCTCTCCCCCCCCCCTCCCCCTCTCTCTCTCTCTCTCTCTCTCTCTCTCTCATAATCCTTCTTCCAGACGCCACTTCGACGTAGCGTTGCGCGTCCGCATCGCCCTAGTCGTCTTTCTTCTCGACCTTCTATCATTCGCGGCTCTCCTCGTCACCTCTAGTCTGGATGATCGACCGTTTGTGGGTGCGGACAACTATTGTGGCATATCTACTAGGTAAGCAAAAGGATGTATTGATTTTGTTAGTGTTTACTAGTTTATTGTGGCATATCCACTAGGTAAGCGTCAAAAAGTCGTAAATTGTCATGTATTTATTGTGTTTGTTGTGGCATATCTACTAGGTACGAAGGCTGGAACCCTTCACGCTTGTATACACTTTCAGCGTCACCGAAGGCTACGCCCTATTCCACCAGAACCTCAACCTTGTTTGCCAGGTATAACGAGAATTGCAAAATGTGGAAAATATTATGTGCGCAATAACATTACACATTTCGCGGGTTGATTCTGATTTCGATCTTGGTAGTATCCACTTTCATAGAATGTGGTTTGAGTGAACGGGTACTAAACTAGACTAGATTCACATGGAATGTGAAAAAAGAGATCACAGTAGGTGAGGTTTTGTAAAATGATATGTGATGTTTGAATTATACAATATCTCAGTTGAAGTGAAAAAAAACTAGAGATCATGACGCTCTGGTATATAATTGAATTAAAAATTATAGTTGTGCCTTGTATGTTTCTTGTTGTTTGTATTTTATTTATCAAACCACAAACTGCCGTATTTCTGTATTGCGGTGTATGTTTTTTTTGAAAACGCGGTAATAAACTTCTTCAAATGTTCAGGTGGCAGCTTTTCTTCTCTGCGCAGTAGCATTCGGCACTGCCTATTTGAGGGCCAAGAAGATGAGTGGACTGAAGAACGAAATCAACACGATCAAGCCTGTACTCGCAGCGTCATTCGTCACGTGTGTCCTCATTTCCGCAAATAATATTGTAAGGGATTGTTGCTTTTGTATTCCTATTTCTATTCATTCAGATTTATCTTCTCAAAAACTTCACGTCGGTAAAGGTCACAAAAGCAACCCAAAACATGGTCGTCAGCTACTCTCCGGCAATATTTCAGGTAAGCACATTTTAAGCGTGAAGATGAATATTTTTTTCAGATTTCCAAGTTTTGGCTGTATCTCATCACAGGGAGGGACTTCCGAGAGACTCTCAAGAAGATTATCAACAATGACTCGAGCGCCAACAACACAATTGGAGCAGTGTCTATTGCTCCCATGAAAACGAACCGGACTTTTGTGACACCTCAAATGGCAAAAACTGTCATAACAATGACAAAAAGACATACTGTTCCATAAATAATAAACACTCCCTGTATTATATTAGTCCGTTGGTTTGCGCGTTGACACTGAATAAAGCGTTGTTCGTCAATAGCATTTGAACGGTGAACGGAAAGGGTTTCCACGTCATTTTTCATCGCGATTTTCTCTCCTTTCCGCAGAGTATGATTGGTGTTATGTTGTGGTGTAACCGTCTACAGTTTCTATTACACTGGTACTTTTCTCCTCACTGCCAATGTCCATTTTTGGTCTTATTGATCCGTCCTAACCGCGCTCACCTGCTCCATTCTCACTACACTTTTCACTGTCTCAGATTTCTCCTTGCATTAATTATTACAGACACCCGCACGTTTGTCGATTTGTCATAATGTTTTTTTCTCTCTGTGTATAATCGATTGTTACATACAAGTTTCCACATATGGGGTTGTTATCGCCTCGATTATGTTCGATAATCCCTGTTACTGCGAGTTATATGGTTGCAGTGGGCAGTTCGGCGATGCGTCTCCTCCATTGCGCCCTTCTCGCGGTCCTTCTCATCGGCGCCGCACTCGCCAACGACGAGAAGAAGGTGGGCAAGACTTTCCTCTTATCACTAATACTCTTTCCAATACTTCCTCTCCTTATTGACTGTTCTAGTTATGGATGAGTGTTGCAGGATGAGAACGTCGACACTGTGGACGTGAAGAAGGACGCGGTCGACGCCGCCGACCACATCGACATCGACAACGCCGCCAAGCCGCAGCCAACCTCGCCCGTGAGTGTCTTACTACCCCAGAACGCTGCATATAGTTACCCTACAAAGTTTTGTGTCACATAGTTCCGCTTTCCCAATACGCTTCACAAAGTTTCGTGTTGCCGAGTGTTGCGGATATCTTCTTTTTGCAATGGTAGATGTGGTGTCGTGCTTCAGACGGACGTGTCGTTCTACCACGCCTTCCTCGCCTCCTTTTCCGTCATCATGGTCTCCGAGCTGGGCGACAAGACGTGGTTCATCGCCGTCATCATGGCCATGCGCCACTCCAGGTGCGCCATTGATTTATTGATTTCTCACGTTGTATATTGGTTCGTATTCGATTGATGTATTGATCGATTGATTGATTGACATTGCAGACTCACTGTCTACTCTGGCGCGATGGGCGCGCTCGCTCTCATGCACGTTCTGTCCGGTGAGTGCGCGTCTCGCATTATTCCTGTTGTTTATCTGCTCGTGGATCTCTGTCGCCTGTGAACAAGGCTCCCATCCTCCCATGCATCCGAAGATTCGTATCTGAAAACGGATCGATTGATGACTGGAATTTGCGAACGCAAAGAGTTCCGATAAAACTGATAACCTCGGCGTGTTTTTTAATCACTGATCACGGAATGCGGGTTGAGTGAACACTACAATTCAACTAAACAATGAATGTTACACATGATTGATTTGTCGATGTATCGATTCAGCCTGCCTCGGCTGGGTGACGCAGCTGATCCCGCGCGCCGTCACCTACTACGTCTCCACCGCCCTCTTTGCGCTCTTCGGACTCAAGGTACGCTGACATGTCTATGTTCGAAGTGTCGTTTGTTGTATATATCCTAGTACGTTTACCGATTCACCTCGCTGGGATGCTGTCATCTCAAATCTATTGTTATATACGCTGTTCCCGCGAGCTGACTCCCCATTCGAGTCCTACTTCATAGCATTAGACTTTTGCTAGAATGGAACATGGAACGGTATCCGAGTGTTGTTACCAATGCATTCGAGAGTGTGTCGATGAGACTGAGACTTTTTACCAGATGCTGCACGAGGGCTATCACATGAGCGATAACGAGGGACAGGAGGAGTTCGAGGAGGCGCAGACTGAGGTACGCGGAGCTCCTCCCCCTCTCTCTCTCTCTCTCTCTCTCTCTTTATCCCTCTTTCTCTCTCACTTCCCCTCTCCCTCTCCCTCTCCTTTCTCCATCTCTCGCCCCTCCCCCACTCTCTCTTTCCCCCTCTCTCCCTCTCTCCCTCTCTCTCTCACTACCTTCCTTCAGGTTGCGAAGAGGGACCTCGATCTCGACGCGGGCAAGTTTGTCGACATGGAGAGCGGCACCTCGGGACGATCGAGGTTTGTTGATTGTTGATTGTTGTTGTTGTTGTTGTTGTTGTATTATCCGTGATATGTTATTGTTTCTAGCTCCAACCCGTGGGTGATCTTCTCGTTTGCGTCCAAAATCTTTATCGAGGCGTTTACGATGACATTTGTGGCCGAGTGGGGAGACCGATCCCAACTCACCACCATCATCCTAGCTGCCAGAGAAGACATCACCGGTGCGTCCCTCTCTTTCTCTCCTCTCTCTTTCTTTCCTCTCTCTCTCTCTCTTTCTCACATCTCCCCCTCTCTCCCCCTCTCTCCCCCTCTCTCCCCCTCTCTCCCCTCTCTCCTCTCCCTCTCTCTCCCTCCTCTCTCCTCTCTCCTCCTCTCTCTTCCCTTCTCTCCTCTCCCTCTCTCCCTCTCTCCCCTCTCTCCCCTCTCCTTCTCCCCCCCTCTCTCCCCCTCTCCCTCCTCTCTCTCCCTCTCCCTCTTCTTCTCTCCCTCTCCCCCTCTCTCCCTCCCTCTCCCTCCCTCTCCCTCTCTCTCCCTCTCCCCCTTCTCCTCTCCTCCCTTTCGTCTCTCCCCCCCCTCTCCCCTTTCTCTCCTCTCCCCCCTCTCTCCCTCCTCTCTCCTCTCCTCTCCCCTCCTCTCTCTCCCCTCCTCTCTCTCTCCCCTCTCTCCCCTCTCCCTCTCCCCCCTCTCTCCCCCCCCTCTCTCTCCCCCTCTCCCCCCTCTCTCTCCCTCTCTCTCTCCCTCCCCCTCTCTCTCCCATTCCCCCCTCTTCCTCTCCCCCTCTCTCCCCTCTCTCCCTCTCTCCCTCTCTCCCTCTCCCTCTCCCCTCTCTCTCTCCCTCTCCCCTCTCTCTCTCCCTCTCTCTCCTCTCTCTCCCCTCTCTCCTCTCCCCCCATCTCTCTCCCTCCCTCTCCCTCTCTCTCATCCTCCTCTCTGTTCAGGTGTGATCATTGGCGGTATCCTCGGCCACGCGATCTGCACGGGAATCGCCGTGTTGGGAGGAAAGCTCGTAGCACAGAGGATATCCGTCAAGAGCGGTGAGTATTGATTTATCGATTTATCATTCTTATGATGTGTTTTTCAGTGACGCTCGTCGGCGGTGTTGTGTTCCTCATCTTTGCGCTGTCGGCTCTGTGGATCAACGACACGACGGTGGAGCCCTTGGAGGTCTAGAGACGCGTGTCCGGTCTTCACTCACTCTTGAATCGGGTTCACTTCCCTCACTCCCTCTCTCTCTCTTGTTAGCATGCCGTTTAGCCCCTCGGTTGTAGCCTCGTCCTCGTTTCTCCCTCCCAAGCTTTTAACAGTTTCTGTTTTACCACAAGGGTTAGCTGTCGGTCCGTCTATTGTGATATATTTATTAGTGTTCGCAGTTTGTGTGTGCTCACCGTTTTAGTAGTGCATAATGATCCGGTAGTTGAGAGAATGCGGTAGAGTACGGTAGCTCTATCAGGAGCCGAGGAGAGCGGGAGGGAGAGAGAGAGAGAAAGAGAGAGAGAGAGAGAGAGAGAGTATCATTGTGCACTGAGAGGGAGATTAGAAAGGGAGCGGCTCTGTGTTTGCAGTTGAGATGACATTTGTCCGCCGCTTTGCTTTCATTCTGAGACTCGGATACCCTCGCTACTATGTGTGTCTGCTCGTGTTTGCATCAATTGTAACGTATCCTATGTGCTCGAGAGATTTTATATAAATCTAATAATGTGATGGAGTGGCTATGGTTGTTGCGAGGGGACTCGAGGGCGACAGCTGAGTGGGCGGAGTCTCGGAGGCCTGCCTTCGGCCATTGCGACGCGTCTGCCATGCGGCGCGGCCTCATTTGGCACCCTGCCTCCGTTGTTTGTCCTCACTGCGCTGCACTCACACGATCAGCTGTTATTGTTCCATTGTATCACATTCCGATCGCTTTCAGTACGTATGGGTAACCTGCAAACGCGAAAACGACCGGCGGGGAGAGAGGATGAGGTGAGCATTACCGTTTATTGCGCACCTTTTCGCATTGTTAGTTCTCCTATTACGATCCACTTTGTTGTACGCTCTTATGAAGTCTCTTTCTTTCTTTTCGTAGGAAGTCACGTAGAATCGCCACTGGGAGGGAAGGCCATTGATAAATTGCACCCACTCTCTGCTCTGACCGCGCGTGTTATTTCAGTCCGAGCACTCGCCATTCCGAAAACGGCCGCGCCTCGAGTGGGCGGAGTCTGTGGAGGCGGGGCCGAGTCGCGCCGTCACTCCCAACTCACAGGTGAGTAGTGTTTGGTGGACGGATTGAAACTTTCTCTCTCGCAGCGCTCGTCTCTTCGGAGGAAGCGGCGAATCGTGCGGCCGTTCTCCAAAATATTGAGTCTCTCATCGAGTCGACTACAGCAGGAGGAGAAGAAAGATGAAACTACGGGTGTGTTTACATGCGCAACATCATTATGCGCGAGCGCGATAGTTTACGTTTAGGATGATTGTTGCAAGTGCAGCAGGGAGAGAGAGAGAGAGAGAGAGAGAGAGAGAGAGAAAGAGAGGTGTTGCAGGTTCGCCGCCCGAGCGCAGTCTCTCGATCGGCTCTCTGCGTGGCGGGAAGCGGCGCGTCAAGGAAGAGAACAACAACGCAGGTACGCAGGTCAACTGGTTTCCGTGTGTGCGGAGTAGAGGCGTTATCCCGAGAAGTGACAGTGTAAGCGCGCGTGTGAGAGAATGCGACTCGCCTTACTATTCGCATTGATCGCGCACTCACTGAAGCAGCGTCTTCAGAATCTCCAGATTAGGAAGAGGAGTAGGAGGAGGAGGAAGAGAGGTGATTGTAGGTTGTCGCCTAGTATTACATTACGTCTTTGTTAATTTGGGCTGTTCTAGTGTCCTGCTTTTCAGTCACTCGAAACCCGAGTCTTTCAGCCTCGTGTTGCTCTCTTTCCCGCTCGCAATGGCCCGTGCCGTGGTTGGAAGCTCTATTCCTACCAGAGTTCCCCGCCCGGAGCTCCTCTATCAACGAGAACAGCTTCCAGGTTGGTCCTTTCACATACATCCTTTTCGACTTGCGTATTGATCCGCGCAACTTTCTCACCTGAATACCGAACTATATCCCTGGACGAATCTTCGTTTCCAGATTCTCAACGAGATCGGGCGAGGCAGTTTCGGCCGAGTGCATCGCGCGGTGGCGAAGGACGACAGTAGAGGGGTGTTCGCACTCAAGATACAGGTATATTCAAGGTTATCATCAAGAACTATAGGAATTATCTCTCAGGACAAGTCGTCGATTCTCGCTCGCGAGGCAGTGGAACAGATCAAACGCGAAGCGTCCATTCATGTGAGTCTCTCTCTCATACTCTCATACTGTTATCTTTTCCGCATTATCTCTCATATCCTGGCCTGTGCGAACGGGCATCGGTGGTTCAGTGGTAGAATGCTCGCCTGCCACGCGGGCGGCCCGGGTTCGATTCCCGGCCGATGCAATTGTTTTGCGAAATTGCAGAAACATCTGGGCGAGCACTGCTTTATCGCGCGACTGTTCGCGTCGTGGCAATCGCGATCACAGCTATTTTCCGTGCTACAGTACTCCGCCGGATCGCATGGCGATTTGTTTCAAGTGAGTTTTTCCACACAGGCTTATGACGAGACTGATCTGTTATGATGTGCAGGTATGGAACGAGTACGGTAGCTTCAACGAGGACACGGTCCGAGCGTTTGGGGCGGAGATCGCGTGTGCTCTAGGTGAGTGCACTTCAACTCTTCCATCTTTGATTGCCTTGCAGACTTTATCCACAACAAAGGCATCATCTATCGCGATTTGAAGCTGGAAAACGTATTGGTCGACGCGGACGGGCATGTGAGACTCTCTCTACCTCCCTCTCTCTGTCTCTCTCTCTCTCTCTCTCTCTCTCTCTCTCTCTCTCTCTCTGATCCCTCTCCCTCTTCAGGTGAAGCTAGTCGACTTTGGTCTGGCCAAACAGCTCCTTTTGGGCGAGAGGACGCGAAGTATCTGTGGAACACTCCAGGTAAGATCATAAGTAAAAAAAACGTTGATTTGTTGTTCACACTAGAAATGTCTTTGATACCATCGAGTCATTTCACATCAATGAGAGCACTCATGTGTACGCGCTTTGAGGGTTATTCCAACGTGGTCAGATGGCCGAGCGGTCTAAGGCGCTGGTTTAAGGCACCAGTCTCTTCGGAGGCGTGGGTTCGAATCCCACTCTGATCAGACCTTTTGCGAAATTTCATACACATTGTAGTCTAGAAAAATGCCTGTTTTATAATGAAATCTACTCTCAATTTCTTCTATTGATTTGTTTATTCACTTTTGCAGTACATGGCTCCGGAGATCTCGGCGGAGCAGTGGTACGATCACTCTGTGGACTGGTGGTCGTACGGGGTGCTGCTGCATGTGCTGCTCACGAATAGGTGAGACGGCAGAGGGTGATTGGAATTGGAATAACATAATGAATAAGAACGA
Organism: Rhabditoides inermis; assembly: GCA_963966185.1. NCBI lineage: Eukaryota > Metazoa > Nematoda > Chromadorea > Rhabditida > Rhabditidae > Rhabditoides > Rhabditoides inermis. The sequence goes on along the minus strand of CAWZYM010000101.1, from coordinate 143,092 downwards.
TCATGCCTCCTCCTCTTCCACATCTTTGTGTGGCGAGAAAACCGATTTAAATCGACAAAGAGCCCTACAAAGAGAGATGTTAGGTTGCAGGTTAGGTATTCATGACGCTCCCACGTTTCAACATCCTACCTGAACCTGAGTCGGGACGCCAACAGTAATGGCGGGAAATTCGAAATCTATAAATTATAGGTATCCCTATCCCAACGCTGAGTGTCGCCACCACACCTCGCTGCGGTTCATCGACTATAGCACGCCACTCGGGCATAGCAGTCGGCTCGGCACGTTCTTTGACAAGGTTTTTCTCTCCCCCTCTCCCTCTCCCTCCCTCTCTCCCTCCCTCTCTCCCTTCCTCTCTTCACCCCTCTCCCTCTCTCCTTCTCTCTCCCTCTTTCTCTCCCCCTTTCCCTATCTCTCTCCCTCCCTCCCTCTCTCTCTCTCCTCACTCTCCTCACTCTCTCTCTCACTACTCTCTTCCAGATCCTGGCAGTCCGTCCGGAGCATCGATTGCACAGTTTCGCCACCGTCCACACTCATCCGTTCTTCAGAGACGTCGACTGGGAGGAGGTGGAGAAGGGAAAGGTGCGAGAGAGAGAGAGAGAGAAAGGGAGAGAGAGGGGGAGAGAGAGAAGAGAGAGAGGAGAGAGAGAAAGAGAGAGGGGGAGAGAGAAAGGAGAGAGAGAAAGAGAGAGGGGAGAGAGAGAGAAGAGAGAGAGAGAAAGAGAGAGATGAGAGAGAGAAAAAGAGAAAGGAAGAGAGAGAGAGAGGGAAAGAGAGAGAGAGGGAAAGAGAGAAGAAAGAGAGGGGAGAGAGAGGAGAGAGAGAGGGGGGAGAGAGAGAGAGAGACCCTCTTCAGTACCCTCCGATGTCGTTCATCCCGCGAGCCGTGTCTATGGCGGACTCTCACTGGTCAGCCGAGGAGGCCAAGGAGGACGGCGAGGAGGAGGCATTCCACGGATTCGACGAACACTACGAGGTTCCTCTCTCTCTATCTATCTATCTCTCTCTCCCTCTCTCTCTCTCCCCTCCCCCCCCCTCTCCCCCTCCCCCTTCCAATCTCCATTTTTTTTTCAGTTCGCCGACAGTGACTACTTTGACGACATTCTAGACGGACCGACCGTCTAAAGACACTCTTATTCCATTGCTCACTTATCTCTTATCGGGTTCCTCGCTAGTCGCATAATGCAATTACCAAAATAGTTCTCATAAAACTTTATCGCAATAAATATACAATCTATACAACAGCACGAGAGATCATCACAATTCTGGGAATCTAAATTCATAAATAAAACTCATATATAGAACCGGAAGCCGTAAGATTTAGTGAAGTATAGCCCAAGCTCATAGAAAGAAATGCATAGAAAAAATACGCAGAAATAATGTGCACATACGAATTCACTAGATTAGTCACCCTTCCTCCCCGCTACATGATTGTGGTCTCTGCTCCTTCTCCTCCTCCTACTTCTGCGCCTCTTGAGCCTGCTCCACCTTCTCCTCACTCGCAGTGGGGTTCGACGGACTCGTCAGCTTCTCGCTTGCTGACTGAAACACAGCCAACTAAGCCCCGCCCTCACTCACTCCGCCCACCTTGAACCATCCAGTGAAGCTACTCTTCACTCTACTGCCCGTCTCACCGAGCTGCTTACCCGTAGACGAAATAGCGGACAGTGCCTAAACGGATATATAATTAGCCCTGCTCTTTAGTCTCTCCGCCCACCTTCTTGGCGCCTTCCGATCCGGACACTGCGTGTTCCACTCGCAGAACTGCGTCCCACACATTCAACTGCCCCGCGAACGCGTGTCTGCGAAACACACTGTTGAGAGAGACGGCAGAGACAGAGAGATACTCACCCCGGCGGCACGCCGACCAGATCATCGTGCTGTCCGCGCATCCATATGCGGTAGTTGCGCGTCGTCGTCCACGCGTCGACGAACGGGGTGCCGTAGTCGGTGACGGCCACGGCGAGGTCGGCCCTGGCAGAGGCGGCGAGGGAGAGGAGGTAGGCGCGCAGCTGCACCCGCAGCCACTCGTCCCCGCCCTCCCACACTCAAAGCAACGAATCAAACACGCCCCACAAGTAAACATGTTTCCGTGACACTGCAGATCCGTCCTCGCAACGTATTATCCAACTCCGATTCTCTAGACCCCTAAACCTTGAGCGTTTCTCTATTGAATACGGTCTCATCCCACGCTGAAAGAAAACAAAAAAAACCAAATGCGATCCAGAAAATAGAAAAAAAATATGTACACGAAGCTCTCTTTCGCTTCATCTTCTCAACATATTTTCAATAATAACTCACCAGCACTATCATCTCTTGTATTTCTTCATTTTTTCGGCATCACCCAAAAAAAAAGGAACTCACCAGCACTGTCATCGTCGCTCTGCTCGACGTGCTTGATGAGGTAGTCGGCGAAGCGCAGGTCGGCAGTGGTCAGCTGCAGCTGGCGGCGCAGCTCCCCGTCCTGCACATCCACGCAGCCGTCGCCACCATCCGACAACTGAAAAGGGACCATCTCTCTCTCTCTCTCTCTCTCTCTCTCTCTCTTCCTCTCTTCCTCTCTTCCTTTGGCTGTATATTTCCCTCCGAGTCTGTCAACATCGCCACGAAAATTCCTGCACTCTTGTGATGGGAACCCTCCCCCACTTCGCACACACACACACACACACACACACACACACACACACACACACACACACACACACACAAAACACTAGTGTCTCGCAGCCAGTGCCGCATTTCGAAACGTTTCGAAACCGTGCCCCGCCCGCCACTATTCACGTGAAAACAACCTAATCGAAATAAATGATACACTAACCGTGACAATCGCGTCCACCAAATCCTTGCGCTGCACAAAAAGTGCGTTGGTGGCGCCCACCTGAACGGACCAGCATCATCCCAGCGGACCATCATCTTCGGAAGGGACCACCCACCATGTATCCGCGCACCGCCGGCGACCGAATCATGTCGAGGTAGGAGATGGAGAGGTACGGGTGGAACAGGTTGTCCTAAACGCAATGTGATACAAATCGAAAGTATCATGTTTTTAAGGCTCAATGTCCGGGCTATCTAGAAAATTATCAAATTCTCGAATGAAACACTAAATTCAAGAGCTCTGACAAAATCGTACCCTGGTGAATATAGACAACGGGAATCCGTGCGCATCGTGCTGCTTGATCGGGTCGTCGTCAATGTCCTCCGGTCCGGGAATCACAATCTCCCCGCCAACTGCCTCCTCCGCCTGCTCCACGCCCTCCTCCTTCTCCCTCTCTTCTGCCTGCTCCTGCTTCGCCTGCTCCGCCGCTTTTCTTTTCTCCGCTGCCGCTTCAGCACGGGGGTCGACTGTCGCCGCGTAGAACAGACCTTCCTCGAGCATTCCTAGAATGATGATTCGAGAAAGAGAGAGAGAGAGAGAGAGAGAGAGAGGGAGGGAGGGAGGGGGGAGGGGGAATGAAAAGAGGGACTCACTGGGAAAAAGTGACATGAGCGCCACCATCGTGTCTCCTAGCAGTTGCACGGGGAACATATGGAACACGACGCGCTTCTCCAGCAGAACCAGCTTGAACAGAACGAGGAGGCGGTGCTTGAAGCGCTTCACCAGCGCCCGCGGCGAAATGTCTGCAATCTTCTCTCTCTCTCTCTCTTTCTCTCTCTCTCCCTCCCTCCCTCCCTCTCTCTCTCCCCTCTCTACCCCCCTCTCTCTCCCCTCTCTCTCCCTCTCTCTCTCTCCCCTCTCCTCTCTCTCTCTCTCTCTCTCCCTTTCTCCCTTTCTCCCTCTCTTTCCCCCTCTTTCTCCCCTCTCTCTCCCCCTCTCTCTCTTTCCCTTTCCCTCTCTCTCTCTCCCTTTCTCCCTCCCTTTCTCCCTTTCTCCCTCTCTCTCTCTCTCTCTCTCTCTCTCCACTCACCCATGAACGCGCCCTGCCCGTCCACCAGGTCGCCCTCGAACATCTCGCACAGATTGCCGTGCATCTGCGACAGCACCTCCACCTGCAAATCACACAATAAGCCACGCCCCCGCAAGCCCCGCCCACTAGTTGAAATCACAGAATTATAACAACTGTCTGATAGAGACACAGAGAGAGATGTCATAGTGATGTCATGTAAAAGTTACAGCATGCACCCACCTTGGCAAAATCGCGCTCGTTGAAGTAGGCCTGGGTGATGAGCTGTAGCTTGGCGCGGAGCACGCCGAAGAGGGGCACGCGCGACAGCACGCACACGCTCTTCTGCACCGTGCTGCGCGTCACGTCCGCGTCCTTGGCCAGCAGCTCCTGCAACGCGCACGTCTACATCCCAGTCTGACGTCACTCTCTATCACTTTTAGGGTAACTCATCGCAAATCAACACAGACTTTGTGTAACCCTAAAAACGCCGGCAGCTCCTAGGACAGCGTGGTGAAAACTTCGATAACGTCACTCTTCATAACTCGAGTCTGTCTGTCTATCTGTCTCTCTCTCTCTCTCTCTCTCCTTCGTTTTGTACATGACAAGCGCACGTTGTGGGCGGAAACAGGCGGTGGTGTTTCGGTGATATGTCGGAATCGGAACATCACTCTTCATCATACGCCAGCGAGTCTCCCGCTCGCCCCTGCTCACCTCGGCGGCGATCTGTCGGTAGCAGGAGATGCCGAACACGGCGCGATCCGACTGCTCCCGTGACGGCAGCATAAAGTACACCACGTCTACGAAAGAACGCTATATGAACCAGTTAAAGGAAAGAGAGAGAGAGAGAGAGAGAGAGAGAGAGAGAGAGAGAGAGGGGGAGGGAGAGAGATGCTCGCTCACCCTGCTCGGTGTTGTGTGCTCCGTCTGGTAGGGCGAGGGAGGGCAGGTTCGACCACTCGCCCGGCAGACCGCCCTCACCGTCGCCTTCCAGTGGCGGGTACGCAAACTCCACCTTCATCAGCGAATCCATTACTTCTACGCTGACTCTCTCTCTCTCTCTCTTCCTCATTATTTCTTCCCACCCGATCACCCCGATGTTTTTTTTTTCAGGAAAGTAGCATTCGGTTATTTTGAGTTCAGAGAATAAGGTACGGTTTGCAAAAATCTTTCGTACTTCGTACGTCCAGCGCATTCCGAGCCCCGTTCACTTTTCGCCCTTTTTGCAGACAAATGCTAGGTAATCAGATTGATCTAATGCGCGTTTTATCTTTGTCGAAACCGCAACATGTCTCTACTATCGGTGAGTGCTTTGTGTGATACGTGATATCACCTACCGCCCTACCGGCTATCAGAGGTCATGTACCATCGTCTGTCTGCCCTTTACCCCTCTCCTCCCACTCACCACACAACCCTTCTTGTGATGGAATCCCACCACGACCACGTGCAGAATCTGGTGCATCTGAATACCCATAGATCGGCCAGCTGACGATTCGAGGGGGAGAGAGATAAGCAAACCCGCGTCTGCTACCATTCACTGATATGGTGTATTGCACTCTGTGCACAGACAATAAAGCATCGCCTATCTCAGAATGCGTTTATGCGAAAACGTGTCCGTGTATAAATCAAGTGGGAGTAAAAACAATCATAATAATAATAATACAGTGATATACATGAGTGTGTCGCACACGTGCGGGGGGGGGGGGGAGTGAACACCCGATACCTGAAAGGGTGGGGGGACGGCGTTGCGCGAGCTGATCAGACTGTACAGAATGAGGGGAGGAGGAGAGGTGAGAGTGCATGGGTGGCGGTGGAAAGACGTAGGCAGAGTACAATCATCAGTTCCTAGTCAACAATCAAGCACAACAAAACGACAACAACAACACACACACACGGGATACAATCAATGGGTGGGTGTCTGAAACGGGCGGTTCAGTGGAGAACGGGGGAGAACAAGCTAGGCTTGCGGGGCGCGATAGGGGAAGGAGAGGCAGTGGAAGCGACTGAACCGACTAAGGCTATCATTGGAGTGGGGGATGAGACCAGTGTGAGTGGAAAGGAGGTGGCTGAGCTTCTTCTTCTCTTCTCATGGCTCTTCTCGCCTAGGTGTTGACGAGCCACGGCGAGTGGGCGATCGTCTCGGCCGTGCGGTCTCCGTAGTCGTACAGCAGCTCCTCGCCCTCCTCCACGTCCCGCCGCGCAATCAGGATCAGGTGGTGCTTGCCGTGGAACTCGACCACCTACAAAAAAACAAATACAATGCAAAAAAACTTGGTCAACATAAAATGGTTTTTTGAGTGATATTCGTAGTACGCATTAGAAAGAAAATCGAAAAATAAAATAGATAGACTGATTTATTTGTAGTATGTCAAACCACACTGATTTGAAGAAGAAGAAAAAACAAATATGAGCTCGACTCGACGCACCTTGGTCTTGAGGTTGGGTCGGAGCGCCGAGTGGTTGATGAGGCGTCCCTTGTAGGGCGACTCCTCGGTGGCGTCGACGCACCACCCGCGGTTCTTGTACTTGAAGAAGTACATGTAGCTGCCGATCGACGTGTCGTGCGAGTACTGCGCCTCCAGCTTCTTCGCCGCTGCCATGTTCATCATGTTGCCTGCAACGGGTAAGTACGCCTCTGATAATGTCAGTATGCCATAAGATACTCGACTCACCTTTGTACTCAATGACAAAGTCGTTCTTAGCGAAGGCGCGTCCGGCCTTGATGCCGCGTCCCTTGAGCGGGTCCTGGTAGACGATCAGGTCATCTTCGTTCGAGCCCGTGTAGATGGCCTTCTTCAGCGCCTCAGTCTCCTCCTCCTACACACACATGTTGGGGAAGCCTGATCGTGTTCATCTACCTCGATCTGTTTGGCGGTCTTGCGGCCACTGCGACGCACGGGGAAGAAGTCGGTGATGCGGTGATTGGTGGGTGCAACAGGCGCCGCATTTTCGTCCTTCTTTCTGAATAGAACCGTGATTAGAGCGTACTTACTATGTTTAGGGAGGTTCTAAGATGATATTTGACCCAAGTTATGGGTCAAAGAAGGGTAAAGTTTCCATTTTTGCCCCTAGTTTCTCGCTGTTGGATTGGGGGTCACGTTTTGAAACTCAAAAGGAAGGTTTTGAAGCCCAAACTTTGGTCATACTTTACCCACGCCCAAAACTTTGTCCAAGAGAGCATAGGGGGCTGAAGAGAGTTCGAAAGAAAAGGTGGGGGTGGGTAAAGTTTTGCACAAAAAGCATCTTAGAACCTCCCATAACCCGGTGAGCGCGAGTCGCATAGCAGCGGTGCAGTGTGCGCTTGAGAGTATGATCCAGTTTTCACGGTCTCTCACTGTGAGCTATTCTCTCACCGCGCGTTCACCTTGGCGGCTCGCCAACGCATGCGTATTGACAAGCGAGGAGTGACTACAGTGGGCACACTTTGGAACTCACCCGTTGCGTCGTTTTCGTGGGACGACCTTCTCGCTCATGATGCTGGCGTTGAGGTTCTGAGTGTTGTTGCAGGCGACGAGACTCGCTCTCTTTCGCCGACCACTGCTTCGTTGCTTCGCCGCCACAACGTGACCGAGCATCAGATCTGCTAGGAGGAGAGGACATTCAGTACGCGGATAACATGTGATGAAAAGATATGCACGCGGGGCGGATTACACGCACACTCAACTGCGGGGATGGTGAAATCGACAATTGTTGACGATAACTGAGACGATATTCGACAGTTTCCATGACGAAAAGAGGCCTGTATTCAGTACAATACACATACACAGTCGTACAACTTTCGAAAGAGTTTGTATGAGTATATTTCTAAAGACACACAAGAAACAAAACGATACCAGTAGTCAAAACTAGGACAGTAAATGGATTGAATACAAAGCACACAGGTTTGATTAGCTTGGCGTCGCTCGCGCGTGACCGCGACGCAACCGCTACGCAACCATCCGCGTATGCGGTCGCGATGCGGTTTTAGAAAAAAATACTGGAAATTCATCAATTCATGTTGAATACTGATTTATGAAACAATTGATTTGCTTATTACGAAAGAGAATATTACATTACATATGTAGGGTACGACGTCGTATATGTATCTGCTTGCTTGGTTACGAAATTCATGTTCGCAGATGCTAAGGAAAGTGGGCGGGGCTTGGCCAGGGCGGGAGCTCCGCACTTTGCCGCAAAACGGCCGACCCAGCCGGCTGTCTTTCGTTTTCCCGGCCAGTCTACTCTCCATCTTTTCTGCGTATTAGCAAAGCTGCGCGTGTTGCAGTGTTTTTTTTCACTCACTATTGCACACACGCGAATTTCATGTCGTATAAATTGAAGTTCATAAGATAATGAAAGTTACGAAAGTATTTGTGCGTTGTTGGGACTTTCATTTTTGATCGAATTGAAGAGTTCTTTGCGCATAATCGTCAAGTCAAGTGGCTGTTTGCGAACGGAACGCAGAACAAAATCGTTTTTCAAGTAATATACAAACAGTAACTAACGTTTGTGGTTAGAGATTGTTGACCAAAACATCCTCCTCTCTCTCTGCCATCTCGTGCCATCTCGCGAATAACGTTATTGGTTAGAAGATAAATGAATTAAAAACTCAAACAAGTATCTTAAAATTTATTCATGTCAAGTATCAATTATCCTGTTCTCTTTTTCTTATATACTCACATCATCGTTCTTTCGCATTATGTTGTTGTTAGTTGATTTATCGTAATTTGGTAGTTTGTTACGATTGTTTGATTTATTTTACTAGATTCTCTGTTTCTTGCTGATGCTTTCTCCCTTTTCGCAATGGTCATCAGTCATTCATTTTGCGTCGAAAACGAGATTTTTCAGATATTGCCGTGCTACCTATTCATTCGCTTATCTCGCTGTTGTACTTTTTGTTCCGCCCACCGATCGCATCACAATCAGTCATTCGAACCACTCACTTGTTCTCTATTGATCTCAGTCTCACTCTCACTCTACACTCGCACTATATCCCCCGTTCAAATTGAACTGCGTTCGATACGTTGTAACTCTGACAAAGTGCGTGTGAACAAATCAACATTCGCCTTACGCCTACTGTATGGCTATTCTAGAAACAGTGGATAGCGGGTTTCTGTTCATATGGACGACCTGCTGTCGGTGGCTCTGTCGGAGTCTGGGTTGGACGAGTTTCTGACCCCGCTCGCGACTCCCACCGAGGGATCGGCCTTCGGATTCACACCCGACTCCAGCGTTGACCACACAGATTTACCTCCGCAGCAGCGAGCAGTTAGCATTGACCACGTACGTGCAATTTCACAATAACATTTATAAATTGTTCAATTTCAGCAATATGACGATGGTGTCAGCAATCAGAGCACAGCGAGCGCACCTCCTGGAGCGCCGGTCACATTTGATCATCGTGAGTATTAACATTGTGTTTTTATATTCTTTCCTTTTCTCAGAACCGCAATGCGTGTCTCCCGATGTTGAGCAGAAGCCCGCGCCAGTAGCTCGCGTGGTGACTCGACCGACCTCGCTGAAACCGGTGCAGGTGCGTGTTTATCTTTATGGTTATGATTTGCATGCGATTTGTATTTTGTCTAGGTGGTGCCTCCTCCGAACGGTCATGACTACCAGTCGGGCTCGTCCGCGTCCCACCAACCCGCACCGATGTACGAGAGGAGGTCGGTGTTGATTTCGTTTTCATCTCTCATGATTGATGTAGGATGTCTGCTCCTGTTGCGGGCCCGTCCTCGTCCTCGGGTGTTCCCGTGCAAGGCCAGACTGTACTCGTGCGCACTGCGAACGGCACCCTCGAGAGACGCACCGTCGGCCCCGGAGGATTCCTCCGCAACTCGAACGGACAACTCGTCAAGACCATCACCAGAGTGAGTCTCATTTGACTATTCATCTTCTTATTTGTTTACGTTGGTTCTTCCGCTCTATTTCATGTCTTTTCTATTGTGTTTTGCCATCTGGATGTGCCTTTTATTGGCCAGCTCGCGTTGATTTGTTGTGTTTGATAGAGGGCAGTTTTGTCTGCGTGTCTCTCTGTCACCATTGCGTGACGTCGTTTCATTGCGAAATGTGTGATACAGACGGGCTGCCAATTGATTTGAGTTGGCAGCTTTGTACGGTTTGTAGTCGTGCGAGCGTCATAATTGCGCAATAATGTGGAATAATTAATATCATGGGTACGGAACAGCTTCAGCCAGATGTGAAACCGCTAACAGTCTAGAATTGCTTCCCTTGGGATGTGGCGCAGGTGGCAAGCCAGATTGCAGCGCTAGTCTTTGCTAGTATCTCAGGGTCAAGCGAGAGAGTGAAGAAATGGAACGCTTTCCTTGTTGTTGTCGTTTTCACGTGATCGTCTGGCTGTTTTTTTTTTTGGAGCGATTACGTAGTGAGTTCCGCCGAATGACCTCCTCGATCGATCGAGTGCACTACACGTCGTGAATCATATCAGGAAAATGTTGCGATTGCGAATGCGACTAGGTTAATGATATGCAGGGATGTTCTCCACTACTCTCTTCTCTCTCACACACACACAATGCTACTGACTGACATTACTGGTGCGCTAGCGCTCGCATTATTCATACAGTACGGTTGCTCTCGACAGAACACGCGCCCCGATCTTGTTCCAGTGGACGGGGCAGGCGGTTAGCTATTCCCGGAATATGAATAGTCATGATCGTGATGATGCTATGCGCGACAGCTGATGGTCGTCACGGGTTTGGTTGTTGATTTTATGATCGGCCCGTGGGGGTAAACCGTATCGACTTGAAATACGGCGCGCGCAAGCCGGCCGGCTGGCTGGCCCCACGTGAAGAAAGAAAGAAGGAGAAGAGAATGAGACGCTGGAATAATGAATTGGATTGGTGCGAGTGTGTGTGTGAGACGGGTAGAGAAGTGAGAGAATGTCTGGCGAGAGAGAGAGACTAGCGGCGCGAAAGGGCGAGATGAGAGATGGGAATACAACCGCTTTGCAACACACCGAATGCGAATGACATAGCAAGTACACGATTTCGATGGGAATATTGAATGTGTGGTTTTAGCAGCAAGTGACGGTTGACGCGGATGGAAACAAGGTGTACAGAACGGTGCGTGGAGTGCCCGCGACCGGCATCAAGACGCAAGTCACACCCGGACAGCCGGGAACCAGAGTCGTCGTCAGTCGTCCCGGAACGCCTAGTCAGGAGGTAATTGCATCATAACAAGTGGATAAGGACGTTTTCATATTCAGAATGGCCGTCAGATTGTTGTGTTGAATCGACAGGGTGGCGCGCAGACTCCGACTACAGGTGAGTGATGAGCTCTTCTTCTGTTTGAGTTTTTTAAGTGAGCAGTGACGGGGTTTTTTTGTCGCGTGGCAGAGCTGGGGTGTTCTTTGCGTGTAACAGAGTAGCACACTCGAGAGGGGCTCATTACAACCAGTGGGTAATGAGAGATCCCAGGAGTGAGAGCTGGAGTGAGTGCGAAGTGATCTCACGATAACTGATTATGTGAGGTGAACAGCGTGAATGAGAATGTGAAGATCATCTATGGGATGTTGCAGGCCAGATGGTGATGCGTGCTGGCGGCGGCGGCGTGGGCGTTCAGAGGGGCACGACGGTGGTGCGGCGAATCAGAGGAACGGCGCCGCTCATGCGCGGATCTCTCGCGTCGGGAGGTGGGTTGGATGAGCTTATCGTTGTTCAACCATTGTTGCAGGTCGTCTCGTGCAGCGAGTCGGCCCCAACGGACAGCCCATGTTCTACCAGCAGAGGTGCGTGTTCAGTTGCACAGTATTGTTATTGTGGGCGTTGGTAGGATGGGTGGTGCGTCGGCTCCCAACTCTCCGAATGTGCCCGTCGCTCACTCGCACGTCCACACCGAGACTGGCCATCAGTACGTCGCCAGTCACTCTCCGCCCGGAGCACCCGCCGCACCGGTAGGTCTCATTTGCATGCCTTGGATGAATATTATTGTATTATGGATGTGAATAAATTTGTTTAAATATGTGTCTTAATGTTCCAAAACAAGATCCGACCATCCCTAGAGTCCTAGCTCCTAGAGAAATAGAACGAACTGTATTGTGTTGTTTAGTCTCCGTCCGGGGCGCGCATCATCCGGCAAGGTCCGGGTGTGGCGCGTGGTATGCCGCAGAATGTGGTGCGTGTAGGCACTCCCGGAGGATACAGGGCAGGCGTCAGCACAGGTAGGAAAGTGTTTGTAGTTATTCATTTTGTGAATGTTATTATATGAAATAATGAGATGAGAGAGAATGATGAGGCGTTGCAGGCTACATGTCTCAGCCACAGTCGCCCAATCCCAACTCTCCGTCTGGTCGCGGCACGTTCTCGCAGCGTGGCGCTGCACAGTTTGTGCGAGGCAGGGGAGCCACGGCCGGGAGGTGGGTTCACTATGCATTTTCGAAATGTTTCGTGATGCGATTCCGAATAAATGGTTTTCAACTATATGTGATGTTTTGTTGTAGGCCGATGGCTAGACAGTACAACACGTCGTATGGCGCGTCGCAAGTGCCACAATATGTGATGAGCACGGAGCCCGCCATATACGGAGACGTGTACGGTGCAGATGATAAGGTGGGTGTGATTGTGGGTATTTGTTGTTTCCTGATTACTGTTTACCTTGTAGTCGAACGTGCGTCGAGTGCGCGGCGGTGCGGATGTGCAGCAGAGAGGCCCGGGAAGGCCGCCACTCCAGCAGTCGGAGCCCGTGCCGTTCTTTGAGCAGAGTCGCGGCAAGGTGAGTGTTTGGTATACTGTATTTTCAGTCATTGATTATTGACGCTTTTTGTTTGCAGATGTCATCTCCGAGCCCGATCTTCAACAACAAGGCTGCGGTGGCGAAGAAGGCGGCCAAGGATGAGATGAAGGCTGCGATGCAAGCTGCTTCCGAGAAGGCTTCGGGCAGGGAGATTGACGAAGACGTGAGTGTTGCTGTTCTGATTCTCAACAAGTTTGTTTACCGTTTGAAATGTAGGAGGAGAACCTGGGTCACGCGGAGACGTACGCCGAGTATCGGCCGGCCAAGCTGCGCTCGGGCCTCTCCCATCCCGACTGTGTCGTCGAGACGGCGTCGCTATCCAGTGTCGCCCCGCCCGATATCAGATACAACATCACCATCCCCGAATATGTAAGTGTTGCGCGCTTTGTCAATCGCCCTGTCTTTCATGTCTATAAGTGTATCAATGTCAATAACATTGTTTAGTTGATCGACACTGGCGCGGTGTCGGCGCTCCAGTTGGAGGCAGTCATCTACGCGTGTCAGAAGCACGAGGAGAGACTGCCGAGTGGAGAGAGGACGGGCTATCTGATTGGAGACGGAGCCGGAGTGGGAAAGGGCCGCACCGTCGCGTGCATCATCTTCGAGAACTACCTCCTCGACAGGTGAATCTAAAGGATGTGGTGAATGTGCATGAGAAGTTATCGTGAATTGTACAGGAAACGCGCTCTGTGGCTGTCGGTGTCGAGTGATCTCAAGTTTGACGCGGAAAGGGATCTTCGTGATATTGGTGCCGGCAACATACAGGTTTGTAAATCTCTTTTCTCTTGGCATAACCTGTACCTGTTTTTGACGACGTTATTGCAGGTTTACCAGTTGAACAAGATGAAGTACGCTAAGATCAGTGGAAAGGAGAACGGAAACATCAAGAAGGGAGTCATGTTTGCCACCTATTCGTCTCTGATCGGAGAGTGTCGCTCCGCCAAGAGCAAGTACAGGAGCCGTCTGAAGCAGCTCATTCAGTGGCTCGGACCGGTGAGTAGAGAATGTGCAGCGATCGATTGTGAGATTTCATTTGCAGGATTTTGACGGATGTATCATCTTTGATGAGTGCCACCGTGCCAAGAACCTGGTTCCGACGACTGGCGCCAAGCCGACCAAGACGGGAAAGATGGTGCTGGAGCTGCAGAAGGCGCTGCCCAACGCGCGCGTCGTCTACGCATCCGCCACGGGAGCCACCGGTGCGTCTCGATTCTCGAGTCATGTTACATTTGTATATATTTGGAATCGCGTTGATGGTTGTTGTTTGTAGAGCCGCGCAACATGGCGTACATGACCCGTCTCGGTCTGTGGGGACCCGGTCAGGCGTTCCCGGATTTTTCCGATTTCATCAACGCCGTCGAGAGGAGAGGCGTGGGCGCGATGGAGATTGTGGCAATGGACATGAAGGTGCGGCATCCATTTCACCATGTGTGTTTCTATTCCGAAACTTTCTGTTTTTCAGCAGCGTGGTCTGTACCTGGCGCGTCAGCTCTCGTTCCGTGGAGTCTCGTTCCGAGTGGAGGAGATACAGCTGTCTGCGGACTTTGTCAAGGCATATGACGAGTCGGTGAAGCTGTGGATGGAATGCAGAAGGCAGTTCCAGGTGAGACTGCAGGGATTGTCGGGTATTGATGGTGTTCTTTTAGCTGGTTCTCTCGCAAATGAGTGAGGAGGAGCGTGGCAGTTGCAAGCAGGTGTGGGGTCAGTTCTGGGCTTGTCACCAGCGCTTCTTCAAGTACCTCTGTATCGGAGCCAAGGTGAGCTCGTTGCCGCGTGACTTACCGTTGATTCCAATCCCTCTCATTTAGGTGGAGGCTTGTGTGGCGATGACTCGCGATGCGATCAAAAACAACAAGTGCGTTGTGATTGGTCTTCAGTCGACGGGAGAAGCTCGCACGCTGGAGACTCTGGAGGATATGGGAGGAGAGCTCAACGAGTTTGTCTCCACTGCCAAGGCCGTACTGCAAGGACTCATCGAAAAGCACTTCCCTTCTGGAGACGGAGCCGGCACTGACATCTTCCGTGACTTTGACAAGATGTTCAACGATTTTGACCGACCCAAGAGAAGGAGTGAGTGATACACTGTGATGACATCATTTCAATGTCTGTTTCAGAGAACACTCGTGGTCACGGCGGGATGGACGTGTTGGAGATGCTGGGACTGGGTCCGTCGACGGAGAGGCTCACGGGACCAGCTGCGAAGAGGGCGCGACGAACGAGTGGAGGGTCGAACAGCACGACGTCGTCATCGGGAGGCGAGGACGACGACGACGGAACGGGGCTGTCGCCCGGAGAGGACAGCGAGAGCGACAGCGAGGGAGAGGTGTGTCTGGGCGACAACGAGGAGGACTGGCGCAAGGCGCTGCTCGCTGAGATAGCGTCCAGCTCGTCGGAGGACGACAGTGGAGACGGCAAGGACAACAGCGACGAGGAGAGCGACGCGGAGGGCGCGGCCGAGGGCATGAAGAGCTGCGGAGAGGAGGAGTTCAACCCGTTCGCCTGCGACTTCAGCCAGGACGACCCGTGGGCCGGCAAGCAGCAGCTGGTCGAGGACTCGCCCAAGAAGAAGAAGCGCGAGTTGACGGAGGAGCAGAAGGCTGCCGCCGAGGCGAGACGCAAGTCGCGTCGGAAGAAGAGGAAGCGCCAGCGCAAGAGAGAGCAGGATAGAGAGACGGCCCGACAGAAGAGGAAGGAGGTGAACAGCGAGGCGATGAAGAGCACGGCTACGCAGTTCATCACCAGCAGCCGACTCATCGACGACAACGGAGACACGATCAACCCGCAGATGATCAAGGTATGTAGATGGAGAGAAGAGAATGGAACGAGTGTGATGGTTACGTTATAGGCTGAGCTGCTTGCTGCGGTGGAAAGGCTTGGTCCGCAGCTGCCAAACAACACTCTGGATCAGCTGATCGACGAGCTCGGAGGACCCGAGTTTGTGGCTGAGGTGAGAATAGATGAAAGAGATGGTTATCTTGTGGTGATGAGTACTGGTCGTATCTTCTCTAGATGACGGGACGCAAGGGTCGTGTTGTGACAAAGGACGACGGAGAGGTGACGTACGAGCTGCGTCATACGGGCGCGGATGTGCCGCTGGAGATGATGAACATGGACGAGAAGGACAAGTTCATGAAGGCGGAGAAGATGATTGCTGTCATCTCGGAGGCGGCCTCTTCCGGAATCTCGCTGCAGTCTGACAGGCGTGCGCCCAACAAGAGACGCCGTGTGCACATCACTCTCGAGCTGCCGTGGAGTGCCGACAAGGCCATCCAACAGTTTGGTGAGTGGAGAAGGAAGACGTGTTTATGAAGATGATAATGATGATGTCTCAGGTCGAACTCATCGTTCGAACCAGGTGAGCGCTCCCGAGTACGTTTTCCTCATCTCGGAGCTGGCTGGAGAGAAACGGTACGTCGTCTATCGTCAGACAACCATCTCATGGCTTCATTACAGATTCGCGTCGATTGTGGCGAAGCGTCTGGAGAGTCTGGGTGCGCTGACGCACGGAGACAGAAGGGCGACCGAGTCGCGCGATCTCAGCCAGTTCAATCTCGACACCAAGTATGGAAGGGCGGCGCTAGATGTGCTACTTCGATCGGTCATTGGCACGCTCAATCCTCCGCTCATCCCGCCGCCGGACCACTACCAGCCCGGAAACTTCTTCGAGGGTGAGTACTCTCTCTCTCTCTCCCCCTCTCTCTCAATGTGTCCTTTCAGACATGCGTCTGTACATGGAGGGTGTTGGTCTGGTGACATACGTGAACAAGCAGTGGGTGATTGAGAGGGAGGCTGCCACCATCGCCAAGTTTCTCAACAGGTGAGTGAACCGAGGAAGAGATAATTATGCTTATATTTCTTCCTAGGATCCTCGGACTGCCGGTGCACGCTCAGAACGCTCTGTTCCACTATTTCACCGACATCCTCAACGAGTTGATAGCCCAGGCGAAGCACGATGGAACATACGACATGGGAATCATGGGTGAGTGATAGAAGATAGAAGGAGGCGACGGTATGTGATGAGTGTGTTGCAGATCTGGGCACGGGCGGAGACCAGGTGCGCAAGTTGGAGACGCGAGTGTTCCTCGGACGGGTGGAGAAGGGCTCGTTCCGCGTGGAGATGCACAAGATTGGCGTGGAGCGTGGAGTGAGCTGGGAGGATGCGTACGCCATCTGGCAGGAGCACAACACGAACGAGGACGGCTTCTACATCTCCAGCTCCAATGCCGGCATTAACGGCAAGAAAGTGGCCGCGCTCGTCTACGGAATCGGAAAGAAGCGACTCGACACGGGCGCGCGGTGAGTCGACTTTTGTCTTCCATATCTTCAGTTGTTCACCTCTACTTTCAGCCTGTACGCTGTGACTCGACCTAGCACTGGTCGCTCGGCTAAGCTGGAGACGTTCACGGAGCTGTCGAAGCGATTCGAGAAGACTGACCCGGAGACTGCGAAGCGCATCTGGATGGAGCAGTACGAGGGAAGCAGCAAGATGTGCCAGCACAGCTACATACACAACCGATGCAAGAACGAGGCTGCTGGCACGTACTGCGAGGTCGGAAGGAGGACCAGGACGTACTTTGTGCTCGCCGGATCGGTGCTCTCTGTGTGGCCGGTAGTCGAGTCGTGTCTGTCTGTAGGAGGGCGCGACAAGAGGGCCAGTCGCATGCAGGTCATCCGAGTCAGGACGGACCAGGACCAGAAGATTGTCGGTGAGTAGAGAAAGAGAGAGAGAGAGAGATGATGTGTTTGTTCAGGTCTTCTGGTGCTTCCCCACTACGTGCGCACCTTGGTCGCCCAGCTGGAGGAGAACTGTGGTCGGTGCATTGTGGAGCATCAGAAGAAGGAGATCAAGCCAGAAATCAAGACTGAGGTCAAGACCGAGATCAAGACCGAGACCAAGTAAGCTGCTGTTGGTCGTTTATGCCGTTTGAATGTGACGAGTGGACTCGTCAGTCTACTTACTGTTCCCCATCTTCTTTATCCTAACTAGAGATGTTCAAATATTGTCTAATATTTCTATTTTTAAGTGTTTCAATTTCTGCCCTTCGCGGCTGCTAATATGTTGCTATGATGTTGTTTGACGGGGGGCAGACCCACTTTTTTTCTCCCCCCATGTTAGCCCACCCCCAGAGAGGATTACCGGTGCGTGAGTTTCACACATGTTGTGTTGTTGTTATGTCGAGGCGGCCCATCTCTGATCGTTCCTCTGTTGTTGATGAGAACTCTGTTCCCGCTGTCTCGTGGCGGGTCGCGGTGGGTCTCGTCTCTCGGTCCCTCTCCCGACCCGCGTTGCTATTTGCGAGTATCAGTCGTGACATGACGATTACGTGTATCACAATGAATGGTTTATGTTTTGAATAAAGATTTATTGCTTTTGACCACGGATAGTTTGTTCCGATTCGCGAATGAGGGTTATTGGAAAAAGCGTACATCCTGTTTGCAGAGAAGGGTAACAAATAATCCTGCTTGCGAAAAATAAGTGTTACGGTAGGAGATGAAGAGCCCAATGCAGCAAAGGCACATACATAAAAAGTTTACAAATACTAACACAAACCTGCGCATCTGTTTATACTAACCAGTGAACACAAAGACACATACACAGGTGTGCACAAGTGAACTAGGAAATAAACCAGCTAATTTGCCATTATCTTTTAAAAGTACTTCCGTAAAAAGTGTTGTTTGTGTTAACCTGATTCAAGAAAAGCGCATGCATATATTATTAATTTTCGAAAAATCAAATCGTAAACACCTGAACATGAAAACTAACACAAACTTGCTCTTTCAAACGAATATAGAATAGTTACACGTAACATTCAGAATAATACGATTGTTTTGTTTATTTAGTGTTTTTTGCGGTTTATTATTTATGGTTTATCAGTAAAATAAAATGTTATTCGTGATGTTGTTTGACTCAATGTTTCAGGTATAAAAATGTCAAAAAAAATAAAACATGGAATTATTCAACATTAATTATTCAAAAATTATTCAACGTTTTGAAAGAGCAAGTTTGTGTTAGTTTTCATGTTCAGGTGTTTACGATTTGATTTTTCGAAAATTAATAATATATGCATGCGCTTTTCTTGAATCAGGTTAACACAAACAACACTTTTTACGGAAGTACTTTTAAAAGATAATATATGTCCTTTTGTTGAATTTCATAGAAATTTTCTCTCTCGTCTTCATACATGTAACATGTTCTTCTCTCATTATTTCATCAATTTCATTTCAAATTTATTCGATATTTTCTCGTTCTCTCGTTCTCTCCTTCCATTCCTTCCCTCCTTCTCTCCTTCTTTCCTTCTCTCCTCCTCTCCTTTCCTCCTTCTCTCCTCCCATTCCTTCCCTCCTTCTCTCCTTCTCCCCTTCTCTCTTTCTCTCTTTCTCTCTTTCTCTCGTTCTCTCGTTATCCCTTTCTCTCTTTCTCTCGTTCTCTCGTTCTCTAGTTCTCTCGTTCTCTCGTTCTCTCTTTCTCCCTTTCTCTCTTTTCTCTCTTTCTCTCGTTCTCTCTTTTCTTTCTTTTCTCTCTTTCTCTCGTTCTCTCTTTCTCTCGTTCTCTCGTTCTCTCGTTCTCTCGTTCTCTCGTTCTCTCCGTCTCTCCTTCTCTCCTTCTCTCCTTCCCTCCTTCCCCCCTTCTCCCTTTCTCTCTTTCTCTCGTTCTCTCGTTCTCTCGTTATCTAGTTCTCTCGTTATTTCGTTTTCTCTTTCTCTCGTTCTCTCGTTCTCTCGTTCTCTCGTTCTCTCGTTCTCTCGTTCTCTCGTTCTCTCGTTCTCTCGTTCTCGCGTGTCTCCTTCTCTTCTTCTCTCCTTCCCTCCTTCCCTCCTTCTCCCTTTCTCTTTTTCTCTAGTTCTCCAGTTCTCTCTTTCTCTCGTTCTCTCTTTCTCTCTTTCTCTCTTTCTCTCGTTCTCTCGTTCTCTCGTTCTCTCGTTCTCTCGTTTCTCGTTCTCTCGTTCTCTCGTTTTCTCCGTCTCTCCGTCTCTCCTTCTCTTCTTCCCTCCTTCCCTCCTACCACCCTCCTTCGCTCTTTCTCTCGTTCTCTCGTTCTCTAGTTATATCGTTCTCTCTTTCTTTCGTTCTCTCTTTCTCTTGTTCTCTCTTTCTCTCGTTTTCTCGTTCTCTGGTTCTCTCGTTCTCTCGTTCTCTCTTTATCTCGTTCTCTCTTTCTATCCTTCTCTCGTTCTCTCGTTCTCTCGTTCTCTCGTTCTCTCCGTCTCTCCTTCTCTTCTTCCCTCCTTCTCTCCTTCTCTCTTTCTCTCTTTCTCTCGTTCTCTATTTCTCTCGTTATATCGTTATATCGTTCTCTCTTTCTCTCGTTCTCTCGTGCTCTCGTTTTCTCGTTCTCTCGTTCTCTCGTTGTCTCGTTGTCTCGTTGTCTCGTTCTCTCGTTGTCTCGTTCTCTCCTTCTTTCCTTCCCTCCTTCCCGCCTTCTCACTTTCTCTCTTTCTCTCGTTCTCTAGTTCTCTCGTTATATCGTTCTCTCTTTCACTCGTTTTCTCTTTCTATCGGTTTCTCTTTCTCTCGTTCTCTCATTATCTCTTTCTCTCTTTCTCTCTTTCTCTCTTTCTCTCTTTCTCTCTTTCTCTCTTTCTCTCTTCTCTCTCTTTCTCTCTTTCTCTCTTTCTCTTTTTTCTCTAGTTCTCTCCTTTTCTCCTTCTCTTCTTCTCTCCATCCCTCCTTCCCTCCTTCTCCCTTTCTCTCTTTCTCTCGTTCTCTAGTTCTCTCGTTATATCGTTCTCTCTTTCTCTCGTTTTCTCTTTCTCTCGTTTTCTCGTTTTCTCGTTCTCTCTTTCTCTCTTTCTCTCCTTCCCTCCTTCCCTCCTTCCCTCCTCCTCCCATTCTCTCTTTCTCTCGTTCTCTAATTCTCTCGTTATATCGTTCTCGCTTTCTCTCGTTCTCTCTTTATCTCTTTCTCTCTTTCTCTCTTTCTTTCGTTCTCTAGTTCTCTCGTTCTCTCTTTCTATCCTTCTCTACTTCTCTCCATCCCTCCTTCCCTCCTTCTCCCTTTCTCTCTTTCTCTCGTTCTCTAGCTCTCTCGTTCTCTTTTTATATCTTTCTCTCTTTCTCTGGTTCTCTCGTTCTCTCGTTCTCTCTTTCTATCCTTCTCTCGTTCTCTCGTTCTCTCGTTCTCTCCGTCTCTCCTTCCCTCCTTCCCTCCTCTCTTTTTCTCCTTTTCTCTCGTTATATCGTTCTCTCGTTCTCTCGTTCTCTCGTTCTCTCTCCCCTTACTAAATTCCTACTGATCGCAGCCACCAAAGTACATCTGTCTCTCTCCAAACAGCGTGCTCTCTCGCGTGCTCTCGCGCTCGCCCGCCAGCAGAGGGCTAGCTATCAGCTAGCGTGACTGGAAACGACACCCATCTGCCCTATGGAACCGTGCGAATCTAACTAACATAAATTGGAAGACTTCACATTGTTGCTAACATGTCCTTTGGATATCGCTACTTGAAAATTCTGGCGCGAGCCTTATTTTAACCCAAGAGAGAGGGCGCTGCGCGCCCTCTCTAATTGTGTGTGTGTGTGCAGATTCTAAAAGGGGATTTTCTCTCCGTCGCCCTTTACCGATTCTTGCGCGTGACGCATAATGTCACGCGCAGCTATTGATACAATTCGGGTTTGCTATGTTTTTTCAAGCAGGAATTTGAAATTCTGCGATCAGAGTTGACGATGAGCGTTTCTCAATCATGATGAACTCTTTTTAAAACAAGCCAATGTAGCCAATGTATCATTAAAATTCCCGCTATTTCGTCACCGTCTGATCCCTGTTCGACAGTTGATATTTAGATTTGCGTAGTTCTAAGTTTTAAAACAGACATCGCAATTAATGAACGATTTTCTAGGATGTAATTATCACTCGGGGACGATCTATGGGTATGTATTTTTTTTAGTTTCGTTCTAGGAACGATGATCATTCATATTATGTAGAGAAGCAGAATCTCTCAACTCTCATAAACCGTAATTTAGCCTCACTATTCACAGAAACTGTGTTTCTCCCAGCGCTTAGCCCTTGTGGTGTGCCGTATGCAGTTGTTGTATAGTCAGGATATAGCGATTCCGGATGAACGATTGATTGATTGATTGATTGATTGATTCACAACACGTAATAGTTTGTTTTACTACTTACGTTAGCATGCTCTAGGTGAAATGAGCGATTTCGGAGATATCTTGCTTTACTCCCTTCACATTGTTGTCTACGGTACCGGAATGATGTTCAACGCATGTCTACTGTATGTGGTCTTCACGAAGGTGAGAAGATCTCTCTCTCTCTTTCTCTCTCTCTCTCTCTCTCTGTTCGTCTCTCTCTCTCTCTCCCTCTCTCTCTCTCCCTCTCTCTCTTTCTTTCTTTCTTTCTTTCTCTCTCTCTCTCTCTCTCTCTCTCTCTCTCTCTGCGTGTTCCAGACACCGAGATCGCTTCGTCCGTACGCAGTCCTCATCTGTAATGTGACGATCGCCGACTTTTTCGTGTCGTTCAGTGGCATACTCACCATGCAACGGTGAGATGCTTAGAAGATGTGATTCGAGATGTGATGTACGATGTCTGCCGATGTGTCCATCTATGACAAAACCATGCATATGCATACGAGCCTAGGTAAAAGGGTAAAGGTAAAGGTAGCACCCAATTCAAGAGAGTATGATTACTAAAAGAAACGGTCATCTGTATAGGACTTCTGTATATATATATATATATATATATATATATATATATATATATATATATATATATATATATATATATATATATATATATATATATAAAAGCGACAACAATGATTTCTTTTTTGATTATATACTTTATTCATAATTCATAAGTGAATTAAATGACACGATCAATGGTTGACAACGTTAAAAGTGCACAGTTTGAGACAAGACGGCGTTTTGACTTCTTTTCGATGACGTCCCGTCCGTTCGTACGCTCGGAATTGAACGCAGTAGAACCGAAGTTTTGTAATAGATAGTAAACTGGTACTTTTTTTTTTACTTTTACACTAACGAGAAAAAGATTCTTCTATTCCAGAATTGTGCCCAGCGGTTCGTCGCTGATCTATGTGAGCTACGGACCGTGTTCATGGGTATGAAAAGAGAGAGAGAGAGAGAGAGAGAGAGAGCGAGAGAGAGAGAGAGCGAGAGAGAGCGAGAGAGAGAGAGAGAAAGATAAAGGAAGAGAGAGAGAAAGAGAGAAAGAGAGAGAGAGAGAGAGAGAGAGAGAGAGAGAGCGAGAGAGAGCGAGAGAGCGAGAGAGAGCGAGAGAGAGAGAGAGAAAGATAAAGGAAGAGAGAGAGAAAGAGAGAGAGAGAGAGAGAGAGAGAGAGAGAGCGAGAGAGAGAGAGAGAGAGGTGGATAATCTGAAGATCTCGTCGCACGCCTGTTTCCTCACTTACACTCTACACATGGCGTCTGTTTCCCACACCATAGCCTCTTTCCCGCTCTCATTCGCATTCCGCTATCTGGTGCTGGTGAGGTGAGATGGGAGAGAGAGAGAGAGAGAGAGAGAGAGAGAGAGAGAGAGAGAAGGAAAGTGCGGTTAGGATTACTTGTGCGTTTGCTGCATCGGTTGTCTCATTCTATTCCGCGACCGTTCTCTTTTGGTGTTTGATGTCAAAACAAATGTTTAGAAAATCGCCTCTTCAAACCGAGTGTGCTGTCTGCAATTAGACAACTAGTCTTTGGTTTTCGTTTTGGAAACAGTGTGATATTTAAAATTATATTTAAAATTTTAATCACATGTTCAAGACTTGTAATTCAAACCCATGTCAAAGACTCAAAAACGTGCATGATAAAATGACGTAATTACGAGATCATTTCAGAGATCAAATCAGAATCAAGGAAACTCTTCTGGTAGTTTTACTTTGCCTGACACCGACTGTACTATTAATGGTGCGGAGAGAGAGAGAGAGGTGTTTGTCGAAAAAGGTTTAGTCGGTTGATTTCAGATTCTTTTCCCATTTTGCGAGTCACCGGAAGAGGAAGTGCGATCAATTCTCATCGCTCAGAATCCCACATACGATCTTAGCGGTACAGTTTTACTCGGCTCCACTATGAGACTTGTGGAGTAGTTTACACGTATTACGAAAATAACGAGCGCTTCACAACGAAAAAAAGCGCGCGTAGTCCAAAGAGTTCACAACGACTATGAACACAAAAACTGATAAAATCAGAGGGTACACTACCTTTAAATGAGCATACCTCGTGTGTACACTATAAACAACGACCACTTATGACTTATAGAAACATTTAAAAAAATACATTGAACAAAGCATATATTAAACATGAACAGAACGTGCAAAAAAAACACGCAAACTGGTGCCCATATTTGGTTTTCTTATCTCTCTATCATGCATATTATATATCCTCCTATAAACATACACGAAATTTAGAGTTGTAAGTCTTTTTCTTTCAGGCGCAGTGATCTCCGGACACGTCTCGGCTCTGTCTCCGGGTGTCCTGGCTGCCATACTATACATGACCGTGCCCACTCCGTTTGCATACATGGCCATAATCTACTTCCGGTCCGTGACCCTCTCTCTCTCTCTCTCTCTCTCTCTCTCTCCCTCCCTCTCCTTTCTCTACTAATCTCTATAGACGCAAAGCTCTCTCCACATTGAACACGCTCAAGTCACCGGCAAAGCTCACGTCTTCGACAAAAAAGGCGCACGAGAATCTGATAAGGGTGCGTCATATGTGTGTGTGTGCTTCATCTAATTGAATGAGAACAGGGCTTGCGGGGACGCGAATATGTGAACTGAAGTGAACCCAGAGCGATAGTTTTCGATCTACCTCGCATGCAGTTCGAAATACGGTGCCATAGCCGTCTGCCTCTCTTGTTTTGCGCGGTATTGCCGAAAGCTGACTCTCCGTCTTCCTCTGACCCACCCGAGCGCGCGCAACTTATTGCGAGCATACAACTATACCTCCATTTTCGGCGATCCAATCCGCCGCTGATCCGCCTGTTCTGCATGAACTGTGGCCATGGATTAAGCATTTTCACCCCCAATAGCCAATAGTGATTTCATCCTCGAGCTTTCTAATATCATAATGTGACATTATAATGCTGGAAGAGTTTTGAAATTACGTTTTGAAACGATTTTCTTTACGCCCCAACAGACATTCTGTCAGAATCTTCAAAAAGACATCGGCCAGTAAAGTTAAGCAATTTCTGTCCTAGAGTTCTGTCCAAAAAGGTTTTGGAGTGGTCTTATATATAATGTTATCAATACCATTTTCAGGCGCTCACCTATCAGGCTATCGTCCCGGCAGTCGTTCTCATTGCCGTCATCGAGTTCGCACTCGGACAGTTCGGCATATTCCGGTGGGGGGAGGAAGAGAGAGAGAGAGAGAGAGAGAGAGCAGAGAGAGAGAGAGCAGAGAGAGAGAGAGAGCAGAGAGAGAGAGCAGAGAGAGAGCAGAGAGCAGAGAACAGAGAAGAGAGGGAGCAGAGAGAGAGGGAGCAGAGAGAGAGGGAGCAGAGAGAGAGGGAGCAGAGAGAGAGAGAGAGAGAGAGAGAGAGAGAGAGAGAGAGCAGAGAGAGAGAGCAGAGAGAGAGAGAGAGAGAGAGAGAGAGAGAGAGAGAGAGAGAGAGAGCAGAGAGAGTTCTCCGTAGACACCCCGCAATGGAGCACTCCACGTACCTGTTCGTTGCTCTGTGCCCCATAGCCACACCGTGTTTCAGCATGTACTACGTGAAACCATACCGCGCGGTGAGCGATTCCCTCCCTCTCCCTCCCTCCCTCTCTCACTCACGCTCTCTCTCTCTTTCTCTCTCTCTCCTTTCCACTTTCTCTGACCAAAGAAAAGAGAGAGAGTGAGAGATAGAGAGAGAGAGATAGAGAAAGAGAGAGAGAGAGTGAGAGAGAGATAGAGAACGAGACAGAGAGACAGAGAGATGCGTCCTGCTCTTTCAGCCCCTCGTATCCGTGCTGCACCCCAGCCGCCGGGTGCAGCCTTCTGAGTCGTCGTTCCGTGGTCTGAGCAGAGGAAGCGTCAGCACCGGCAGAACACCACAGAGTCTACATTGATCCTCACCATGTCGTTCCTTCGCCTCTCTCTCTCTCTCTCTCTCTCTCAGAACCCCACAGAGTCTACACTTTCCTGTTCCTATGAAATGAATTGGATGAGTTCACATGGTTGCTAACATGACCTTTGGATATGCATGATATATAAAGCTTCTTGAAAACTTTGGCGTGAGCTGAACCAAACCCTATTCTAAACAATGAGAAAAGATTTATTTCTGTAATGTATCATTTATGCTTATAGTCTCTGCGAGGAGAGGAGTTGTATGAGTAGACTATCCAGCTCCCACAGATCGAAGAACTTGATTTTCTGATGCGACTCCAGACACTCCAAACCGACCGCCTGGAAAGGGCTCTCTCTCTCTCTCTCTCTCTCTCTCTCTCTCTCTCTTCCACACTCACAAAGACGCTGCTCATGAGAAGCACCAGGTTGCCGGTGCGCTCGGCGATCTCCTGCTGCGATAGGCCTAGAAGGGGATGTTAGAGAGAAAGAGAGAGAGAGAGAGAGAGAGAGAGAGAAGAGAGAGAGGAGAGAGAGAGGGGGAGAGAGTGGAGAGATAGAGGGGAAGAGAAAGAGAGAGAGAGAAGGAGAGAGAGAGAGGGACGCACCGATGTTGGCGTAATGCGCGTTGAGTCCGGCCAGCACGCAGTCGACCTGCTTGTTCATGAGGTGTTTGGTGTGCGCGGTGATGTCATTGGCGCCTGTGAGACCCGAAATGAACAGCGATTAGCGCGGCGAAGAAAGAGAAGAGAGAGAGGGAGGAGGGAAGTTGAGTGCTTGTCTAACTCTATGTGGTTGATGTTCATTCAACATTTATCCCCCTATCGGTTTTTTGTTGGATGAATGTTGAAGAGTTCTATGTGCAATTCTGAGATCCTTGATTTTTTAATATTCATCGTGAATGATTCTTTGGATTTCTTCGAATGAATGTTGAAAAGATTCTATGATCTCTGGGGTTGGGTGGGCATCTCTATTCTTCTCTAATCTACCGCTGGCCGTATATAGGCCTTATTCTATGAATTCTACGAAAACGTTGGGTAATTTGCTCTATCAACTATCACTCGATTCCGGTGAGATAAGAAAAGCAGCTCAGCAACTCACATTTCGTCGACAAAAGTTTGGTACGAACCGGATAGTGAGAGAATGAGAGAGAAAGAGATTGGGAAGAGATATAAAGAAACGCATGGTTATCTACCGTTCTAGCCTACACTAATTCAGCTTGGCCAAAGTTCAATGGCGATAAGAATTGTAAGCATTTACTCTGTTGAAGATCTCGAAAAGAGAGAAAGAGAGAAAGAGAGAGAGAGAAAGATAGAGATAGAGAGAGAGAGAGAGAGAGAGAGAGAGAGAGAGACTCACTGGCGCTCTTCCACGATACGAGTGCTTTGAGCACAATGTATTCCGTGTACGTGATGCGAATGTCGAGCATCGGTTGTACGATCTCGTTCACTACGCGGGTCAGCAGCGGACGGTACAGTCTGGAATTAGAATTGGTTAATTTTAATCGTTTACCTCTTCGAAGCTTCGAACATCGTGAATCGTTTGTTCTTAGAAGTTTTTTGTTCAAATGCGGACAACAAAGACACAGAGAGACCAGAGTTTCATTCTTATCAAATCTCGGACTCGCGATAAGTTTGCGACCTAGCAACTTCTAATGAATCCCGCGAAGCGCACGGGACAGATAACGCAAGTCAAAGACTATTACAAAATAATAGGTAGAAAAAGAGGAAGAGAGAAAGAGAGGGGGATAGAGAGAGAGGAGTGAGAGAGAGAGAGAGATCCACCCACTCCTTTTTGAGGTCTGACGTGATGTAGTTCTTCTCGTCCCTCCAGCCTTCTTTAGAGTCCTCCGCTATGCCCACATACATTCCATTGAACATCACAAACCTGCAAACACTTTGTCAGTGAAACAAAGGGCACTGGTGAGACGATAAGCATCTACCATCATAGTGCTAAACTGATTTCATAATGATAAACTCGTGCCATACCTCTCCGGGAATCCCAGCCGGACAGTGAGATACGCCGGGTCGAGTATGGTGTGGTAGAGAATGCATCGACGAAGGAAGGCTTTCTGGAAAAGAGCGGTCGGTCTACGTCACCGGTGACATCTACTTCACAACACGGTGGTCTACAACGCTAATCGTCCGTCTCTCTTGATTTGCGTAATGACGGAATTTGAAAATAGTTCTATGCTCGCAATAAGTTGCGCGCGGTGGGGTAGATCAGAGGAAGACGGAGAGTCAGCTCACGGCAATAGCGCGCAAAACAAGAGAGGCAGAGGTAGATCGAAAACTATCGCTCTAGCGCAGGCTATCTACTCCTATCTGTCTGCACCTTGTCCTGCAGACACAGCTGTCCGAAGCTGTTCCACCCGCGGATCCACTCGTAGATCACCAGAATCATCGCCCGGATGTCCTTCTGAATCCCGCCGAACGTCAACTCGCGCATGTCATCGCGAACGAACGGCTGAAATCGACGATCTATTTCTCTCTCTCTCTCTCTCTCCTCTCTCTCTCTCTCTCTCTCTCTCCCTCTCTCTCTCTCCCTACAATGTCGTTGACGGATGAGGTTGACAGGAGTAGGGAGATGGAGGTGCGTCCGCAGTAGAGTATGCGACGTCGCTCGTTCTGCAGCCGCTCCTCGCGCAGCAGCTCTTCCACCACGCACAGCGGATCCGAGAACGGGCTGCAATCGATCGTCGATTGGCTCCAGAGACGGTGTGGTAGCGACAAAGGAGTTTGACACTGGGCACATACTGCCGTGCCCTGAGAGAGTGGAACGCGACAATGCGACTCTTAATAGACTAGACGCGCCTACACTAAACAAGAGAACGCTACGCTAGAGGCGGCCGGCTACTTATACGACTACTAGCAGGGCTATTCCACTACTCTAGCTGCCCCCACATCTCCTTGTGAGTCGCGCCCGGCTTGGGCTCTTCCCACGGCTCGTGGTAGCGCGAGCGCGTGCTGCAGAGGTCCCTTTCTCTCTCTCTCTCTCTCTCTCTCCCTCCCTCCCTCCCTCTCTCCCCCACCCGTTGCTGATGGCTGCCGTATTCCACCCGTGACTGGGCGACGCGTGGGCGGGCGAGGCTTCGACCGAGGACGAGTAGGAGGAGGTGCAAGGCGCGGCCGCCGCCGTCGCCTCCGGGGAGAGCGCCAGTCCCGACGACTGCATGGCTGTGGCGAGTTTGTCGGAGGAGGCAGCCGCCGTCTGCCCGTTGTGTGCGTAGCTGATCTTGCGCCGGCCCACGTTGCAGTCGCGGCGAGGCTGCACGGCTGGAGAGAGGAGCATGGGTGAGAGGGAGGGAGGGAGGGAGAGAGAGAGGGGAAAGGGAGGGAGAGGGAGAGAGGGAGAGAGGGAGAGAGGGAGAGAGGGAGAGAGGGAGAGAGGGAGAGAGGGAGGGAGAGAGAGAGAGAGAGGGAGAGAGAGAGAGAGGGAGAGAGAGGGAGAGACCTTACCTTTCCTGTCCATCCCGTTCGCGATACACTTGGCGTAGCGGCACGCGCGGCATATCACCCGCATCGCTGCAAACATGTTATGAAAGTTCACAAATACTTCGGAGAAACTTCTAAAGAGCTTTTTTTCCGCAACGAAATTTTCGTGGCGGTTTCTTGTTGACAATCTCTCCACTAACCGTAGTTGACTCGACAATTGTTCTCCTGACCGCACACAAAGTGACGATCCAAGGTGACTGTGCGGCTAAAGAGGGAAATGGAGGGAGGGAGAGAGAGATAGAGAGAGGGGGGGGAGACGTACCGGAAAAAGGCGGCGCAAGCGGAGCAGGACGCGGCGTTAAAGTGGTATCCGTTCGAGGGCGCGGCGCAAATGGTACAAATGCGGGCAGGAGAGGGGGTGGACGACATCCAGTCACAATCCATCTCCGTCTTCATCAGAGAGGTCATCTCCAATACGCACACTCACAACACACAATCGATACGCGCGCTTCTCGAGCGGGCCGGGGGGTGATAAGCTGGAGCGCGCGGATCGGTGATAATAAGATAAAACGGCTTGGCGCAAGTGTGGCA
Organism: Rhabditoides inermis; assembly: GCA_963966185.1. Taxonomy (NCBI): domain Eukaryota; kingdom Metazoa; phylum Nematoda; class Chromadorea; order Rhabditida; family Rhabditidae; genus Rhabditoides; species Rhabditoides inermis. The sequence goes on along the minus strand of CAWZYM010000101.1, from coordinate 113,459 downwards.
GGTGTGCCTCGAGGCCCCAGTATACTTTCACGCTGACGCGACGCTGACGCTCCCGTGCCAGAAGTTGCACCTAACCGACTTTGATCACGCTGCGTCAACGAAATGGTTGCGTCTTTTGCACGGGAGCGTCAGCGTCAGCGTCGCGTCAGCGTGAAAGTATAATGGGGCGTTCTGAGAGAGGGACTCCCAGGCGTCACGTGGAGTGTCTCGTCATCCTTATCATATCACTGGAACGGGTGTGACTGTGGAAAATATTTACCTGGAATGCTGTCGGTTCAAACATCGAATGGAGTGTAGCAGTTGCAACAAGGAAGTCGATGGAAAAAAGATGTGGCTATGCAAATGTGCTGGATGCTGATATTTTTGTAGCTCTCTTAGTACTAATTCGGACGCGATTTGCAGTCTCTCCGGGAAAGTCTTCTCGAAAGATTCAGAAATCGATGATCTCGTAATATTTGTGTAACCTTTCTTTTTACGGTTCCCAAGTATTCGTGTTCACGTGATCATCGTAGCAATCATTTCCCTCATCTCCTAGCCTCATTTCCCTTTCGTCCCGTGTTTCTTCGAAATGTGGTGTTTTGGATCGGTTTGCCTCTCCTACGCTAAAGGTGCGGTCAGTCTCTTTGGAAACTAATCCGAAGTGCTTTGAAGGGATAGTAAAGCATTCCGAAGTGTTCGGGAGTATTCCGACGGCAATTCGGGGGTGTTCTGGGGGCGATTCGAAGGACAATTCCGAAGTGTTTCGAGGGCATTCGGTTTCGAAGAAACGATCACAACTTCAACAACAACACTTTCGGTTATAGCCTTGACGATCTTCGAATTTCATTTTCCTTTCGTACTCCAGGTGAGAAATCTAATTATTCTTCTACCGTAATTCTAAGGAAGGCATGCAGGTCAATTTTTTCTCCTACCGTAATTCTGAGGGGAGAATGCAGGACAAATCATTCTCCTACCGTAATCCCTAGGGAACGATGAACCAGCCTCGGCAGCCAGATGCGCCGCCACCGCGAGCTACTTGCGGGCGCGCCTTAGCCTGCCTCTGAAGTGTTTCAGTGAAGATGCGGCCAGTTTTTTTTTCGGTAACAAGGCATTCCGAAGTGTCATCCCAACACCCTACTCCATCTCTCATAGGCTCGTGGTTGCTTGGGTGCGACGATCGATTCCTGATCGCCGGTGGGCGCGAATATGGAAAACAAGATGTTCAGGTGAAGCTATGAAAATAGAGGTATTGGTTACAAATGTGTAGTCTATGTGAAGGGTGAAACGTGCAATGCTTCTAAGCAAAATGATTGCAAAATGAACGGACAATCTTGTCTGTAAGTGAGAATGGTGCCACGGTTCGGATAGTTGGACAGTGGCGCTCGCACTGACCGCACCGCAAGCACGCGACGCGCCAGCTCCACTGCGAATTACCAGCAAGCGCTAGAGCGCGATAATTTCTTCACTGAAATCGCTACGCGCCCATTCACTCGCAAAGCGGCCTGTGCGCGCTCTCTCTCTCTCTCTCTCTCTCTCTCTCTCTCTCTCTCTGTGGGGCGCGCTGAGCAACTATCCGGGCCGTGGGTGCTTGTCTAGATGCTGGTCGACGGCGAGTGGAAGAAGCTGCCGTGTCTCCAACACGGGCGCTACTGCTGCGGATTCGCTGTTCTCGACAATGTCAGTGGGAGTAGGAGCGGAATGGAAAAGTGGAATAGAGAATAGAGAATAGAACGTAGCGGTCAGTCTCTTCAAACGACTTCGAATTGCCATCAAACTACTTCCGACATGTTTTGCGATATGCGTTGCGATTTGCCTTCGAATTATTCTTAACGAGTTCATACGACTTCGGATTACTTGCAATAGCCTTGCAACGCCTTCGAATTTCTTTGGATATGTTTTCGAAGAGACTGACCGCCTCTTAAAGGTACACTGGCGACTTATTTTCGACTCGGAATGATCGAAAGAATCATATTAACCCAAATATCGATCGATTTGTGAGAAAGAACAACGATTATCCGTTGCTTTCAAATGTTGCAACTCGCTGTTGCAACATTTTTTTCAAACTCAAAATTGGTCCCACCACGACTCCCATTTCGTTGAACTCTTCAATACTGCAGAACTGGCGATAGAACACATACTCCCAGACGAAAGAAGCTCGTTCACTTTACTATGTGGCTCAATGCGTGTGTGCGCCGTAGTGGCACAGACCTCGCCGGTTCGAGTCCTGTCTTAGATCTGTCATGAGTGTAGAAATCGGGGTTGCGAGGATGAACTACAAAGATAAACATTTAAAAAGAAAAATATTCAAAAAATTATTTAAAGTAACAATGACTTATAAAACAATAAAAACAAATGCAAATAAATTGTCTTGAATGAATCAGCTGATGGTGTGGCCAAATTGTGTAACTTCGTGCAAATTGTGCACACACGCCAAAGCTGATTAAAAGTTAATAGATTCTGAGATTTCTCACTCCAATATTTAAATGATTTTTAAAACTCAATTGTTTCAGATTATATATTTTCATTATCATAATATACACATTAAATCGTAAACAATGACATGTTATATCCACGCATACACCCAGATTCAGAGGGTACATTACCTTTAAACTTTGTCAGCAGATGGTCCTCGACCCCTCCACAACTCTCGGAGAGCACATTTGTCAATTGTTTTCGCAAGTACCGTAATTTCATATTTTTTTTGTGTGAGAGAGTGAGAGGAAGAGTAGAGTAAGAATTTATTCACAACGCGGACGTAAAATATGTTGTTTACACACAATTGTTATAAGTAACTGTAAGATTAAACTTATAAGCTAAGTTTAAAAATATATAATAGTTTAATCAGAACTTGACGGGTGTATATGTTTTACCTTCCTTCTTCTTATCGGGAGTGCGTTTGCTGTTGTTGATGGCAGACTAGAAAAGACTGATGAAAAGGAGGGGGAGAGAAGAGATAGAGAGATAGAGAGAGAGGAGAAGGAGAGAGAGAAAGAATAGATAGGGATGAGATCGCATACCTCAAACGATCCATTGGGAGTGGTCTGCGTTTTCAGTGACTGATTCGGAGTCTGAATTGAAATGATTTTCTTATAAACGTGATTTTTACGTACCACTTTCTCTGCACTCTTCCGTTTCGGTTTTCTTCTCTTGCGTGCTCTTCTCCTTGATCCGATCCGGCTCTTCTCCTTCTCCTTATCACGACTTTTCTCCTTCTGATCTTTCTCCTAGAAAGAGAGGTTTGAGAGAGAGAGAGAGAGAGAGAGAGAGAGAGAGGAGAGAGAGACCTTGTCCCTGCTCCTGTTCTTCGATTTGTCCTTGCTATGTGGCTCCTTCTCCTTCTTATTCCCGCCTGAATCGGCGTATACCACAATGTTGTGTTTAGATGACTGTAGAACAATGCTCGCGGAGTTTATGGTATTCAAGGTATACTCTAGATTAAGTTAAACTCAACTAAACTTGACTACTAAACGGTAGAGAGAGAGAGAGAGAAAGTGATCTTTACTGTGCTCTATCACTGTCATCTACCGTACTCACTCTTGGCGTCGCGACTCTTCTCCTTCTGCTCCTTCTCCCGCTTGCGCTGCTCCTTGTTGATGTCGTCAGACGCCGTCATCACCTGAACTGCACTCTTGAGAGAGAGAGAGAGAGAGAGAGAAAGAGAATAGAGGGAAGAGGGGAAGAGAGATGACCTACCGTATCCTTCGTGTTTATCGTTGTAGTGTCCTTGGTGTTGACAGGCGTTGTAGTGGCTGGTTTGCGTGGCACAACGTCCATCAGTGAGCGCTAAGAAATCGATAATCAATCAATAAACGAATCTATAATGTACCTTCAGCAGTTCCTCCTCTTCGGGCAGTATACGGTTGTGCAGCCTGCTGGAATGGGAAGATCTTCCGTTCGCTTTCCCCTCCTCTCTCTCTCTATCTTTCTCTCTCTCTCTCTCTCTCTCTCTCTCTCTCTCTCTTTCTCTCTTTCTCTCTTTCTCTCTTTCTCTCTCTCTCTCTTTCTCTGTCTCTCTCTCTCTCTCTCTCTACCGTGGCGGGCTCCCGTCCTCCTCTCCTCCCCGTCCGATTGCAGTGAACTCTTGCTGATCGTCGCCCTCGCCCGACCACATAGACCTAGATATACGGTAAGTTGAAACGTGGAACTGTGCTGTTACTGTACATATTAGGTAGGTGATTACTGTAGTGTAGTTACTCGTTGTATTTGTTACTGTCGAGTACTCACTTGTCGAATCGTATCGTTCGCACGAACTGGCTGTCCGAAAACGCGCTAATCTCACGCTCACTGCCGTAGCAGAGGTTGCGAAGAGAGAAGGGCTGAAAGAGAAAGTCTCTCTCCTTCCCTCTCTCTCTCTCTCTCTCTCTCTCTCTCTCTCTCTCTCTCTTCTCCCCCGCTCTCTCTCTACCGTATTCTTCGGAGACGACACATCCTCTTCAGTGGCGTCCTGCACGAACACGAACTGAAATCGAATCAATGATTTATCAAAATATTATCGATCGATCACCTCCTTCTGCACCTCTCGCGACTGCAGTTTGATGAGCACATTGATAATCTGATGAAGAGGAATCTGAATAGAGGAATCTCTACGGTCTTCGAAGTGTCTTTTTCGAGGTGTTTAGGAAAGGCTATGGAAAAGAAACTAGAAGAAAAGAAACTAGAATTTTTTTTACTCTATTCAGCATGAGGTTAGTGTAATGGACTCAGGCACTCAGGGTTTCAAACAGTTCAGGATAACTGTATCCGTAAACTACTGTACCTGGAAGTACGATCCGCCCTTGAGGTAGACGTCGTGCGCCGAAGTGACGCGGATCATCGAACAGCTCTGAAGGACAAGATGGAACCAGGAACCAGAGAATCGGAGACCAGGAAACCAGAGCTCAAAGCTCCCAAACAGAACCAAACCTATCCAGAAACTCGCAGAGAACTAATAGAACGTTGAAAACAACACAATTCGAGGCGCCAGTGAAGCAGAGTGGTATGGAAGCAGCACAACCGAACCGACCTTCTCAATGTCGTTGTCCTGGGCGACGCACTCCTTGTAGAGAAGGTCGGTCAGCTCGCACCCGATCTGGACAGGAAAATGGGGGGAAAGGGACGAGGAGGGAGAGAACGCGCTGGGTCGATTCCGCAGACACGGTTTGCTCACCACGTGGGGCGTGGCTGTTTTGACACCGGCAATCTCCAGGTCGCCCCGAGTGATCACGGTCAGACAGCTGCAATGGGAGAGAGTCCTCCTTCGAGCAAACACGGGACACGAACACAACTACAACGGAAAGCGGTCGAACAGACTCACAGCAGAGTGTCGCCCTTGTTGACCAGGTTGCCGAAGGGGTGGTGGAGCAGCTGGAACGAGTCGAGTAGGTGGCGACATCTAAAGAGGGAGGGGGAGGGGAGTTGGCGCAGTCGGCCAGTCGCCACTAAGAGAGAGAGAGAGAGAGAGAGAGAGAGAGAGAGAGAGAGAGAGAGAGAGAGACGTGGAGTTACCTCAACACATTGTATCCCATCTCGCGCAGCCCCGGACACTGGTGCAAAAGTTGCTGAAAATGTGAGTGAACAGTAATCTCACAAACTACAGTACCCAAAGTACGGTTGCTACAGTAGCTACAGTACCTGAATGATCCTGAGCTGCTTGGCGACCGAGTCGATCTCGCAGCCGCCGGGATTGTGGCACGCGCCGTCGTGACGGGTCGAGCGACGGAACCAGTCCAGCACGTCCTGGTCCCTGGACGAGAAAGTGGTCCTCTCTCTCTCTCTCTCTCTCTCTCTCTCTCTTCTTCCCTCCCTCTCACCTATGCACTCCATTCCTCCTATTCGCACACGTCATATCAGAGTCGTCCTAGAAAGATCGGTGAGGGGCGTGGTCTGTGTGGGCGTGGCGTACCTCAATGTCTCCGAACACTTCCTCGATAATGTCCTCGAGCGAGATGAGTCCGACGATGCGGTACTGGCGCGACACGAAGCGAACGACCACGCAGAGATGATGCTCGCCTGATATCGATCAATTATCGATTGATTATCGACTAATCGCTCACCTCTCTTCATCTGATTCATCAGCACCTTGGCGTTCATGTCCTCGAGCACAAACCGGACCTTAAAGGGCGGGGCTGGAGAAGGCGGAGCCTTCACTTACGTTCGCCGCCTGGTGCAGTTCCTTGAGCAGATCTGAGATGCGCACGTTGTCATCGGGATTGACTTTGATGAGATCCTATTAATCGATTATCTATTGAATGATCTATCGATTACCTTGACGTTGAGCATGAAGCGAATATCGCTGATGTTGTTGCCAATGTAGATAGGGATGCGAGTGTATCCCTTTTCCACAATCGTCACCAGTCTCTAAATGGGCGTGGCTTTGTGGGGCGGAGCGCGAATCGCTCACGTCCATAGTCAGTTTATCCTTGCTACTGAGCAGAAATGTGTCCTCGATTTTCGTCATCAACATTCCGACGTTTTTCTTTTCGAAAGCAACCACGCGATTCGCCATGGCTGAAATTTAAAAACGTTTTCGAAATGCAGTAATCTCATACCGGCATTTTCCGGAGCCTTTTCATTGAGCATTTTACAGAGGAGTGCTTGGAGTTGTTCTTCAGTGTAGTACTCACGAACCGGAAACAGAAAGGAAATAAACAGAAAACTACGTTTGTTTCATTTCATCATTCTTTCAGGTCGCATGTTGCATTGCCTCGATACCCGATACACAGCCTCGATAGCTCAGTTGGGAGAGATCCCGGTTCGGGGCAAAACGTTTTGCCATGTTCCGTTCCCAGTTACGAAACTAATGTTAAAACGAATTTTCTCTTTATTCATGCCGAACAACATGTTTCCACATATCGATACTCACCTCTCTGCCTAGTGTGTAGTCTATGATTCGAGATATCGGCCAGGCGAGCGGGTAGCAGATGAGGAAGAGAATTTGTGTGAAGATGTACGAACGGCCGGCAATGGCGAGACCACGGTGGTTGCACAACGCCTAGATTACTGTACTTTGAACAAAAGTACGGTAATCCACCTGCGGCAGGATCTCTCCAAATACGACGATGAGCAAGGTGGGCACGACTGTGGAGATGATTTTGGCGAGCTGTGGGCGGCAGAGCTGCGAAGGGGGCGGGGCTTATTAGATGGGCGGGGTGAGGGGGGCGGAGACACGGCACCGGCTCGATGGCCTTGTCGAAGAGGTTGGTGCAGATGACGTTGAGGAGGGTGTTGGCGATGGCGAACGTACAGATGAGCTGGTTGGCGCGCCGGCGGAAGGGCAGGATGTTGGCGGCGAATGCCTGCAGGCAGTCTCTCTCTCTCTCTTTCTCTCCCTCTCTCTCCCCTCTCTATCTCACCCTCTCTTTCTTCTCCTCATCCGACTGTCCCTGTGAGGATACGATCAGTTGTAGGTTCTTCACCGACAGACACATGTACCCCATGTTCAGACCCGAGCAGACACCCGACAGCAGAACCTATACGATAGGTCGGATAGGACTGCGGTGATTCCAATTAGGGTGGATGTGGAGTGAATGTGGTGCTGGTGAAACGTACCAGGACAGTGGCGATGGCAAAGAACTCGTAGTATATCACGGCAGGTTCCACGATGAAGTCAGTGGGCGGAACCTGTGATTTACATATGAGAGATATCATAGAGAGACGCCTCACTATTTGAGTGGTCAGAGAGTCCGGGCCCTCTGCCCATTCGGCAGCAGAATTGCAGATCTTTGTTTTCCGTCCCTCTGATACACTGCTCGTATGCAGCTGCAATTCAAAGTACAGTACTATTTCAGTATCCCGGAATACGATATTCCTTGTACCGTAAGAATGACAGCGCTGATTCCATCGAGATCATCCTCTGAAGCGTCCGCGTACACTTTTCCATCAGCAATGTCAACTTTATTCGCGTTCTGAATGAAACGATTTGAAAGTACAGTAGTCCGAAAGTACCGTAGTCAACCCACGTTCGAATGACACTTGGAGTCGGTGGTGTGGTACCAGTTGTCGAGCGGCAGCATGTAGCCGTACATCACCACCTGTACGCTACTTCCTTGTATGGTCACACGCTATCCAAGCACCTGGAATTTGGAGGGCGAGACGATTTTCGGGTTGTCCACATTGCTCACTCCCGCGATCCTGCACCCAAGTACAATCAATCAATCATTTATTCAGAACCGCTATATTCTTACTAAACAACGAGTGCTACGGTACGCCACAAGGGCTGAGCGCTGGGAGAAACACAGTGCACCCAAAATTATCTATTAAAAAAACTGTCAATCATTGACAAATGGGGAGAGTGTGTGTCGAAATACAGTCGGTTGCTAAATGCGGGGGGCGGGTGGGGCGTCGCCGGCCGGAGTATAAAACAAACGAGGAGGACAGCAGATAGGACCAGTGCTACGAGCGATTGTTCCACGTATACTCACCGTGTGCATCCAAGAACTACTCATACTCTCGCACTACTATATACAGTGGGTGGGCAAATAAGTCAGCCGCCAATAGAGAGCGAGAGTGAACAGAGTGTGAGGAAATCGATAGACATGCGAGAGCACGCGAATAAATTCACATTCAAACTTTCGCGCGCGCGCAATTTTAAAATGCAGGACGGACGCGCGGAGTGGTGGCGGAACTAAATATTCCCTGGATTGTAGAGTGAGTAGGTGTGCTGTGTCTTGTTTCGAGTGTGGAACGAATGCGTACAGATCGACATGTGTGTGTGTATCGATCACTCACGATATGCGTGTGCCGCGAGGCGTGAGAAAGAGGCAGGAGAGGATGAGTTGGATGAGCCGCAATCGGCGGCTGGCAGATGAAAGCACTGGAAACGGAGCGGATAAACAATGAGGAATTGACAAAGCAGATAAAGTAGTTCACAAATAAATAACAAACTAGTGACAACACACGTCACGTGCGAGAGACAGTGATTCACGAACCGATCATGCGGCGGCCTGGCTGCGGGATGGGTTGTGAAATGACTAGGAGTGAACATGTCGTTATGCAATGTTTCACTAAATGAGTTGATAAAATTCGAATTTACATTTTACATTTTTTGTTGAACAATTTTTCTATTTTCGAATATATGTAAATTGGTCCTGTCACGATTCGCAATAGGGTGCGCAAATAATAAAAAAAATTATGTAGAGATATTGGTTCAAGTCTGTGTACAGGGTGGTGTTTGGCAGCTGGCATAATTTCTGTGTTTTGGAAGGATGACGTGAGAACGTGAGCGTTACAGTCCAGGGAATATTAAGTTCCGCCACCACTCCGCTCAGCCGTCATACATTTGAAAATTGCGCGCGCGAAAGTTTGAATGTGAATTTATTCGCGTGCTCTCGCATGTCTATCGATTTAGCCGCCTCGCACTCTGCGCGCTCTCTACTGGCGGCTGACTGATTTGCCCACCCACTGTATCTGATTGCCGGTTCCGGGACGCGTCATTTCGGGAGGTTCTAAGATGAAATTTGACCCAGGTTATGGATCGAAAGAAGGGTGAAGTTTCTATTTTTGCCTCAAGTTTCTCGCTGTTGGAATGGGGGCCACGTTTTGAAACTGATTGAGCCCAAACTTTGACCATACTTTACCCACGCCCGAAACTTTACCCAAGAGAGTATGGGGCGCTGAAGAGAGTTGGACAGAAAAGGTGGGGGTGGGTAAAGTTTTACATAAAATGCATCTTAGAACCTCCCTTCGCCTTTGCGATGGCGGCTCGAGCGGCCGAGCCGCGCTGGCAGCCAGTGGTGGGCGAATTGGTGTCATAGCACGTACGCATCTTCGGGAGTACCGAAATCCGTATTATTGGGACTCGCAGTAGGCGTTGCATTTTTGTATTTTACCGTAACCTTGCCGTAATTTACATAATTGTACTGTGCTACTTGATTCGAGATAAACATTCTGATTCTGAATTGGTGTCCCTCAACCCTGCGCAAGTTGACGCATCCGGCCCACTCGGCGCACCTCGCCGAGAGAGAGAGAGAGAGAGAGACAGAGACAGAGACAGAGACAGAGACAGAGACAGAGACAGAGACAGAGACAGAGACAGAGACAGAGACAGAGACAGAGACAGAGACAGAGACAGAGACAGAGACAGAGACAGAGAGAGAGAGGGAGGGAGGGAGAGAGAGGGGGAGAGAGGGAGAGAATGTCGTTCAGACCATCAGCTGTGAAGGACGATATGGCTCGTGCAGTGACTGCGGAGTCGTGAGGACTAAAAGGACTACGAAACCTGGATGTCTCGTCTTTTGTGAGCTGGGCGTGACCGAGGGACTGTTGAGAGATGTGTTCATCGTGTATGAGGTATGTAGGTGAGAGAGAGAGAGAGAGAGAGAGAGAGAGAAAGCGTGTTTCAGACGACTGGCGCTTGTGTTGAGGTCACCAAGGACGAGCCTCCACCTGCCCCGCGCGTCGCTTACTCCCTGCCAGGTGCGATTGATCTCGATGATGCTTCGAAAAATGTTTGTCTGCCGTGACATACACGAGTATATGAACATAATGGACTGGCCCAGACTGATTGATGTGAACACTCAGACGCGGAAGTGTCCGCGGAGGGCGATGACGTGCACGAGCTGCAGAAGGCATACAGGTTGGGAGAGAGGGAGAGAGAGGGAGGGAGAACCGGGGAAGGCAGACATGTTTAGGCAGCACCCGAACACTGCATGGCACTGCGGATAGTGGCGGCAAGCAGCGCGGATCGTTGCATTTGCTTCTCAGGGCATGGCGAAAGAGGTGATGCGCTGGTGCACCACGCGCGCTCCCCGCACCTCACGCAAGCAGTCTACCGGGGGGAACAAGGCGCGTTTGTCTGTCTTCTGTCTGTCTGCAGTCCTATCAGCAGTGTATCGGTGAGTGCAGCTCGACGAGGAATTAACTGACGTCGCATGATTTGAGAAGGCTGACATTTTCAGGTGTGCGACTCGGACACGCCGAGGTCGCTGGGTATAGTGGCGCGGAAGCGGTACAAGGTCGCCGTGTCTATGCACGCGATGCTGGGACGGCTTGTGAGCGTCGACCCCCCTGTCTGCGTTCTGGAGAGATGCTGCACCGCGCAATCCACCAGGGAGAGGGAGAGGGTAGGCAGAGAGACAGAGAGAGAGAGAGAGAGAGAGAGAGAGAGAGAGAGAGAGAGATTCAGCGCTACTCATCTACCCTCTCCTCTTTCCTGATGGGCAAGTCGTGCTCGGGCTGTGGGGCGCAGGGCCGATTCGTGGATGTTTCCCTGCGAGGACGCTGACCTAGCAACGACCAGGCGGTTGCTCAACAGCACGCTGTTCAGAGTGGACGAGGTGGGTGAGAGAGAGGAGAGAGAGAGAGAAAGGAAGAATATTCTGTTTAGGAGCACTGTGTTCCGGTAAAGTGCATCGAGCTGTCGTCTGTGGGTGGCGCCTACCGCCTTCACATCCTGTCAGTGCGCACTCCTGGCACACGGAGGACCTCAGCCGGCCGTTCTTCGTGGGGGTTGTGGACGAGAACGACGTGGGTAGTCTCTATCTTTCTCTATTTCTCTCTCTCTTCTCTCTCTCACCTCTCTCTCTCTCTTCTCTCTCTTCTCTCTCTCTTCTCTCTCTCTCTTCTCTCTGTCTGTCTCTCTCTCTCTCTCTCTCTTCTCTCTCTCTCTCTTCTCTCTCTCTCTCTCTCTCTCTCTCTCTCTCTCCCTACTGACTTCTCTGCAGGTGGCGCGTCCGCCAGCGCACGTGATGGTGACCGGCCTCGCCACAATGGCCGAGTTCCAGAAGATTGTTGCTGGTCGTCTGTGTGTGTGGATGTGGGCTCGCTCCGATTCGAGGAGGTCATTGAATGCAGTTCGACTCTGCGCGATGCGGGCATTGAAGAGGGCGGTGCTGGAAGGAGTAGCGCCCGTAGAGGCGTCTTCCTGTCTTCCCATCCACTGCTCGTTCTTTACGAACTTTTTTTCCTTAAAGTTCTTCTCATTTTTCCAGCTATCACTGATCTTGATGCACAGTGGTATTTCTTCGAATGAATTATTTTATGCGTACGCTGTGTTTACATCTCCCGGTTTTGGTGGATTGATCTTGAGAAAGTGGAAGTGGCTTGAAAGCACATTTTTGTATGAACACTTTTACGCAGGAGAGTGTTTGTGATTCATGCACGGCAGAACCACGATAATGAATCAGCTACGATTACCTTTTTATTGGATCGCGCCCATACAACATGGCCAATACAAAAACCCTCCAAGTAGATAAATCTCTTCAGAATAACTCTCAGAACTCCAACGTCTCCGATGTGAACCTTATTATTCCATCCTAAACATTGATGTGCTGATAAACATATCAAACCCCACTGATGAACCCCCTCTAAGGACTACTTTTCCCAACAGTGAAATAGGCGTTGGATCTTCCTGACATATCACACATATGAAGTCGAGTCGATTTCGTGTGTTTGCTTTCTCAGCGACATAGTGGTTCGTGATATTGTGATAAGGAATTTGCATCACTCGTATGATGCGATAGTACGTTCTCTCTCTCTCTCTCCTCTCTCTCTCTCTCTCTCTCTCTCTCTCCTTCTTGAGAGGCGATAAGACACACTTGGTGTTATTGTGCATGCTTTCTAGCCGACTGTTATGGCAACAGTCAGAAAAACCTCATTTGTTATGTGTCATTGTTCCAGACACATCCAGAATTGCTTTTTCGTTGCCATGGTCCACATCTCCTTCAGATGCGTGTGTTGTTTCGAGTACCTCGTCTGCTCCTCGTCTGCCTTTCCACCTGCTCGCTGCTCCTTATCCTCCACTCGCCTGCTCCTCTCCACTGGAACCATGCCAATTATGGTCAGCCGCCGAGGTTTCTGGCATCCTTCCTACACGCGACCGCGTATGGAGGAGGGACGGGCAACGTCCTGTTCGAAATTGTCGGGCTCGTGGCGATTGGCAAGATCACTAACAGGTGAGGGCGATGTGATTGTGTATCTTAAGTTTCCTAGTTTCCATATGTTCTCATTTCCATACACTCTTCCTTTTCCTGGATCATTGGAACCGCCCTTCATTCTGAGAAAGAAAGAAAGAAAGAGAGAGAGAGAGAGAGAGAGAGAGAGATAATTGCTGTTTTATGTGATTATCATGAAGATTATCAATGTTATAGTTCTTTTTTTCAGGATCCCCGTTATAGGACATGACAATCATGACCATCGGGTGTTGGAGAAACTCGGACAAACGATGCCGAATCTACTGGATGGAATCGGAGTCGTGCAGTATCCTATCAGAAGGAGAATAGCGGTGAGTTTCTCTCTCTCTCTCTCAGTTCCTTTTGCAGAACTGGATATACGGATTATTCCATTCTGCTCCGGATATGGATTGTTGTCGATATTACGATTATAGTATTATGGATTCAGACGCGTTGATTAGTGACGTGCACGTGAGGTACTTACAGGTAGTTGTGTTTTCGTTATATTGGTGATATATATGTGTGGTTTTAGTCTTACAAGTATGCGCTCTATGGAAATGTGTCGAAAGATGCTATCCTTCATAGAGTGATGGTAGGTGAGGAGACTAGAATGAAGGGACTGAAACTCATACCCGAACTACGCAAGAACGACTGGCAGTGAGTCTCTCTCTCTCTCCCTCTCTCTCTCTCTCTTTCTCTCTCTCTCTCTCCGTGTTCACTTTGCTACTCTTTCAGTGTATGTGTTCACATCAGAAGAGGAGACTTTGAAAAATCGTCTGTTCACGAGCCTTCAAGGAAAGATTTCATAGTGAAAGCAGTACAGGAAGTGACAGCGGATTATCCAGGTAAAGAAATATTTATATATATATATATATATATATATATATATATATATATATATATATATATATATATATATATATATATATATATATATATATATATATATATCTTCAGGTCCATCAACTCAATCGTCTCGCGTGTTGCTCTTCAGTAACGATCCTCAGTGGTCATCTTCAGTATTCAGCGATCGACCAAAGTCATTATGGAAGTGAGAAAGAGATGAAAGAACATCCAACAGAGGTTTCAGTGTGACAGTGGTTTCGAACGATCGATCTCTTCCATCGCATATCGACTGGATCATATCCTCAGAGATATGTGATCAAGTTATCATCACAGGTAGTGTGTCTACTTTGGTCGAATGTGAAGAGTTTTGTTCAGCGTCAGCTTCTTCGTACGGGTATTGGATGGGCTATTTGTCCCGCGGGCGACGGGTCTTCTACAATGCAAAATACGAGCGATATCCAGGGGCCTTGGAGGGATTCTATCCCGATGATTTCTATCCTCCTACCTGGACAAAACTAAAATTTAATTGAAAGATAGAATTGCGCATTGAAATAGAACAGCAAGACGAAGATAAGAGGCGATTATTGCTGTGTGAAGGCAGTATTGAAACAACGCTACACAACAACTTACTAGTTGTAAATAAGCGAAATAAAACGTTTCTTTATTTACATCTTTCTTTGTGTAAAACACTGAAAAATCACATCACATTGGATTAAAAATGGATTTTCGAGAATAGTGGTGTGTGGTGTGTGGTGTTTTGTTGTGCACTCTGGGCTACGTCAGCTTAGCCGGTCGTTCCAGGGAGCTGGCTTGTTTGTTTTATTACATTCTCCGGGTCAAGCGTGTTTATTCTATTCATACCGGTGTTAATTTGCATACTATCGTTCGAACCTTCAACACTGGACGCGTCTCGAATGTTCCGCGCTTCGCTCGCAGCCGCACGCTATTCGACTCTCGTCCATTGTACACGTGGAATATGTGTGGGCTAGTCGAGTGAGACGTGTCCTTCATTCCCATTCACCAGTTACTCGCTCGCGTGTGTGTGTTTGTATTCGTGTTTGTACATTCAGTGAGCCTCTCATTGCAGTATGAAGACCCTCGTCTTACTGTTCGCAGTAAGCGTGCTGCTTCTGCGCGGAGCAGGTAAGCGGCTCATTCACCTGTCCGCGTTCACCTTCCTCCTGCAGATGCGCAGTTCGGCGCGATGTCGATCGACCTCGGCACGCAGTTCATCAAGGTCGGCCTGGTCAAGCCGGGCGTGCCCATGGAGATTGTGCTCAACAAGGAGAGCCGCCGCAAGTCGCCCCACCTCCTCTCCATCCGCAACGGAGAGCGGTACGTCTCCGGGAAACGTATGATCATATCATACTCGTTTCAGTGTGTTCTCGGACGCAGCGCTGGCGCTGCAGGTGCGCTTCCCGCAGACTGTCTACGGCAACATTCTCGACCTGCTCGCCAAGCCCGCCGATCACCCAATCGTCGAGCAGTACAGGCAACGGTTCCCGCAGGTTTGTTGTGACAACTATGTTCTTTATGTATTACTATACATGTCTACCGGTATAATGCGCACATATTTATATAATAATTTTGTTCAGATCAAGATGGAGACGAACCCGAACAACAGCCAGGTGGTGTTCCCTGTGGGCGACGAGAAATATTCCGTGGAGACGCTCCTAGCCATGACCCTCGCCGACATCAAACACGTCACCGAGGCTTTCGCCGAGCAACCCGTCAAGGTACGCAATCAACCGCATTCATCGTAACAATATCGAAACATCATAATATAATAATTACTCGATATGCATACGTTTGCAGGACGCGGTGATCACGATCCCGGCGTACTGGAACCAGGCGGAGCGCTCGGCGCTCGCCACGGCCGCCAAGATCGCCAAGCTGAACCTGCTGCAGCTGGTGGCTGACGGATCGGCGGCCGCGCTGTCGCATGGAGTGTTCAGGCGGAAGGAGATCACCGACGAGGGACAGACGCTGCTCGTCTACGACATGGGCGCGCAGAAGACGGTGGCGACTCTCGTCGAGTTCAAGCTGGTCAAGGTTGGTGTTATCGATTTTTCGTATATCGTTGTCAGCATACGTTCGCATATCGACTCGTCGTTGCAGGAGAAGTACGGCAAGGAGCCGCGCATGACGGTGCTGGGCGTGGGCTTTGACCGCACGCTGGGCGGTCTGGAGCTGACGGTGCGGCTGCGCGACCACCTGATCGAGAAGGTGCGCGCGACGCTCAAGACGGAGACTGACGTGACGACGAACGCGCGCGCCATGGCCAAGCTGTGGAAGGAGGCGGAGCGGGTCAAGCAGGTGCTCTCGGCCAACGCCGACCACTACGCGCAGATCGAGTCGGTGCACGAGGAGAAGGTGCGTGCAGGGGAGAGATCATCTTTTTACAACAATTATGTGGTTGTATGCTCGCAATAATTTATCTTTTTATAACAATTATGTAGTTCTATGGCTATGCTCGCAATAAGTTGCGCGCGGTGGGGTAGATCAGAGGAAGACGGAGAGTCAGCTCTCGGCAATAGCACGCAAAACAAGAGAGGCAGCAGACGGTTATGGCGCCGTGTTTCGAACTGCAAGCGAGGTAGATCGAAAACTATCGCAGACTGGCGCAGGCTATATTTCTACTAGAAATGTGAAAGTTTGCACGCAGATTGTGGATCATAACTTTTAGGTTTGCCTGACGACATTCATAGTTAGTTGAACAAATATCACATACTACAGTGGCACTACGAATTGAATGTTGTTTCGTTATTTTAATCGAAGGTGTATATGTGTTGCAGGACATGCGCATCCACGTGACGCGCGACGAGCTGAACGCGCTGATGGCGGGTCTGGAGGAGCGCATGCAGCAGCCCATCTACGACGCCCTCGCCATGGCTGGAGTCGACGTGGAGAAGGTGCGGTAGCACAATACCAGCACAGTCTCACGGAACAGATTGAGACAACGCGCAGAATGTGTGATTCTTTCAAAGTGTGCATTATGATAGTTTATACTGCTGGTTGCAGGTGGACCAGGTTGTTCTGATGGGCGCGGGCACCCGCGTTCCGAAGGTGCAGGAACAGGTGCAGAAGGCGATCGGCAGCAAGGAGATTGGACGCTTCCTCAACACGGACGAGGCCGCCGCCATGGGCGCTCTGTTCCAGGTGAGCGCCATTGATATATCGATTGGTTTATCGATTGATTCCAGGCCGCGCACTTGTCCAAGGGCTTCAAGGTGAAGCCGTTCCACCTCAAGGAGCTCGTGCTGCACCCCATTCAGGTAGTGCTTGCCGGTATCGATTTATATTGATGGATGTGTGTTTAGGTCAACTTTGTGTCGAAGCAGCAGGAGGAGGGCAGTGACGAGGTGGTGGAGAAGGCGATCCAGAGGCAGCTGTTCCAGTATAAGACTAGCTACCCCACCAGCAAGAAGATACTCTCTTTCACCTCGTACACGGACGACTTTGCCTTCGACCTCAACTACGGAGACATGTCGCACTTCAAGAAGGACCAGCTCGCGTGAGTAGAGGGGAATTATAGTGCATCGCATATTTCTGATGTTTTTTGTCTTAAAAACTGTGTGCAGGGTGTCTTGATTGGATACGTTGGAATTTTTACCATGATATTTTCAGTCTGATGGGCCCGCTCAATATTTCGGAGATTGTTGTGAGCGGTCTCGGCAAGACTTTGTCCGAGAAGCTGACGCCCGAGGAGACGGAGTTCAAGGGAGTGAAGGCGGCGTTCTCGCTGGACGAGAGTGGCCTTGTGCAGCTCTCCAAGGTCGAGGCCGTCATCCAGAAGAAGCCCAAGAGCGTCATCGAGTGTGAGTCAGGCATCCTTGTGAATGGGCTGGATCAGGAGGGGCGGCGGGGGGGGGGGGGTTGTTTTGAACGACGGGGGAATGTATCCTTTGTTCAGCTCCTAACACTGTGGGGCAAGAGAAGAATGGTGGTGGTGGTGGTGTATTCGATTGTGAGTTTGTGAGAGTGTTCCTTCCCAGCGTGTTTCCATCTTTTGGTTTTTTTTTCTGGGAATTTGGGTGTTTTAGTTTTTGGTTCAAGCACAAGCTGTACTGTTTTCGTTCTGGATTCGATGGATGTTTTAGCTATCACCAACACGATCTCTGGATTTTTCTCATCCACGACGGAGGAGGGAGAGCCGAAGGAAGAAGAGAAGGAGCAGGACAAGGAGGAGGGAGCTGAGGAGAAGAAGGAGCAGCCCGAGGAGAAGACTGAGGAGAAGCCGGCTACCGAGGAGAAGGAGCAGAAGACAGAGGAGAAGACTGGAGAGGAGAAGCCCGAAGAGGCGAAGACTGCTGGAAACTCGACCGAGACTGACGGAGCTGGTGATAAAAAGGACGAGAAGAAGGAGACCAAGGTATGTGGGGGGAGTGCGATGTTTCAACAATGTGTACATTTAGAAAGAGAAGAAAAAGGACAAGGTGAATACGAACGAGTTTGATTCGTACAGTTTCTTTTACTATTTGAATATCGTGTAGGGTTAGAATGCTCTGTATATCGGTAAACAGTGAGTTTTTGAATGAGAAGCAAGTATGCAAATGTCATGATCTTTTATGATTTATGAATAAACTATTCTAAATACATTTTTAGAAGAAGGAGCCGGTGGCAGAGGAGGTTCGCGTAAAGCTCAATGTGACTCGCGTCGCCCGCGACGCCCAGCCCATGGAGGAGGAGCACGTCAAACACGCCGCCGCCATGTAAGTGTGACGTCACCATGCATATGACGACGATTGTGGTGTTGCAACGCTGTAGTACTGGGTTGATATAGGAGTATAATATCCTATAAGATTGACATAGGATATCCTATAGGATTGATCGGGTTGGAATAGGATTGATCACCGCTTTTCAGTCTGGATCGTTTTGCGAAGGAGGAGCGTCTTCGGGCGGAGCGACAGGCTGCCGAGAACGAGCTCGAGGCGTACGCATTCGAGGCGAGCCAGCTGGGAGAGGAGGAGGAGTTTGTCAAGTACTCGACTGAGGAGGAGAGGGAGAAGGTGGCGGCTGAGGTGAGAAGAGGGGTTGAAAGTGGTTTCGAACGAAATGGAAGACAAAACAAAGTGGAAGAAAATGAATTTGATTATAGCATGGATATGTCAGGCTTCGCGCGTGCGCACTTGGCTGGAGGACGAGGCGGGTGTGGACACGAAGACGCACGAGTTCACCAAGAACCTCAACGCCATCAAGGACCTCGTGCGGCCGGTGAAGAAGAGGATCGACGAGAGCAAAGTGGGTGGGAGGCATCATCAGGGCGACTGGGGAATTGAAGCATTAGAATTGTGAGCTGGGATATAGGTGCACGATGGGAAGACATTTGGGAAGTAGAGATCGTAGGATTACGAAGGAGAATGAGATGGAACAGAGTTGGTAAACATTTGCGGGAAGTTCAGCTGATTATCATGGGAATTGGAAGGCAGAGTTGAAGTAAAAGTGTAAAGTGTTGTTTCAGTCTCTGCCGGCGGCTCTGGAGTCGATGACGTCACAGCTCAACTCGACGCTGGCGCTGCTGAATAACTCGAAGTCGTCGCTGGACAGCGAGTTCCCCATGTGGAACGCCACCGATGTGGAGGCGTTCGAGAAGAAGGTGAGGATTTGAGTCGACAGTTGAGAGTAGATTGGTTGAACAACTCTTTGAATAGTTTATACTATACATTATGACAAGATTGGCATTAGTAGTCGGAAGTTCCGAATCCTCCGCCACCACTGGTACAGTCATATGTGTGAGAGTCGGTGTAGTGGTCAGAAGAAGTGACGTGATGGGAGGTGCTTTCGTGCGAGTGGGAGAAGTGGGCGTGGGATGAGTCATGATGTGTGGAGTGTGAGTGGGTGGAGAGGGTGACGGCGGTGGTGTATGTGACTGGCTCGAGGCTGGATGGGTCGAGGCCAACGGGAGATGGACAGTGGTGGGTGTGGTGAGAGGAGCACTTGTCATCTTCGTTGATGATGTCATCGGTGACGGTGGCTGAATTCAGGATTAGGAAAGTACAAAATAAAGTTCCGTTCTTGTAATCGGAGCGATACAATATCATTTTCACTAACTGCGTCTTGGTTTCTGCGATTCTCAATAGTCCTCACACCTCGGATAAAGCTTCACCCGGGTGCGAGACTCACATGGGAAGTCGGGGAACGGACAAAGCGTGTCCATTGGTGGGGCTGACGGATTGGAGGGTGAGGGAGTGTCGACGATGTTTTTGTTTCGGATGCTGGCGATTCTAGCCTGCCGACCTGCTTCGCGATCCTTTCTCTTGGAACCGGGACGGGAACTGCAAAATCTCTATGTTTCTCTGCTTTCCCTTTCTCTTTCTCCCTTTCTCTCTCTCTCTCTCTCTCTCTCTCTCTCTCTCCTACCCGAGTGATATGGTGGTGAATGAGTTGCGTGCAGTGTTGGACTTGAGCCGTGGCGTGGAGTCGGGCTTTGTCTGGCAGCAGCCCATAGTGTATGATGGAGGGATGGAATGTGCAGGAATGGGAGGGGTGCATATATAGAGTGTGCTTATCAGGCGGCGCGTCTTTTGCGATGGCCTCTCGCTGTTTGCCGGAGTGACTCATACAGGCATTTCGGCGTGACTCGGGTCGTTTTATGATAATGGTGATGAAAAGGTGTGGGTGGACAGAACCGTGGTTGACGAATCGTGTTTTCAGGTGACGAAGGTGCAGGAGTGGTTTGCGGAGAAGGAGAAGGAGCAGGAGAAGAAGGCAGCGAACGAGGACCCGGCTCTGATGACCCAGGATGTGCTGAACAAGATCAAGGTTCTGGAGAGGGAGACGAGGACGCTGTTCAAGAAGATGACGACCATCAATCTGGACAAGCTGAAGAAGGCGGCTGATGAGGCGAAGAAGCAAGAGGAGAAGAAGAACGGAGATGAGAAGAAGGAAGCCGAAAGAGAGGAGAAGAAGACGGAGCAGGAGCCGAAGAAGGAGGAGAGCGCAGAGCCCATTCCCGAGACTCCCAAGGGGGAAGGAGAAGAGAAGAAGACTGAACTCTAAACTGGTTCCTAGGGTTACTAATTTATTCATTTCATGTGTCCCTTACTCCCTCTATGAGGTTTTACCCATAATAATGTTCCCGCGTTGCTAGGATTTCATGTTGTGTTGCGCCCATTTATGGGGCAAGATTGTTTCTGTGATGATTATGATGTCTGCATTGTGAGCTCGTTTTAGTAAAGTCTAATTTATTATGTGAACTGTTTATATATTTACGGAAACGATAACAAATGAACAATGTGAGAATTATTAGTAGTGAACTGGTAAAGCTTGTGTGATAAGAGATGCGGTATTCGTCATCGATTCTGAAATTGTTGAGCGGCGAGAGTGGTGTTGGAACTCCAATATACACAGCAGCCGCCCAATTTTGATCATCGCGGCGGGACCCATTTTAAATATTGTTTTGGCTGGAAAAATTCAAGAAACGAACTGTTTTAGCAACCACAAACCTTTTGAAGCACCGCATATCAAAAACTACAACGTATTGACCGTAGGAATAACTGCTAACGTACACAAACGTAATGACGAATTGTATATAGGATAGCTCATATACTGGCCACACTTTTAACACCAACAACTTCTATTACATACACGACTGTTTTTACTAAGTCATTTTTCAATTATTGAAAGCGAAAAGAGAATAACCGGGCGCGATTCGCGTGGGTTCGGTTAGGGTTCGAGTAGGGATCGGGTGCGCTCGCCACACCCGAACCCTCACTGCAGACTGGCCCTGCGGTCTCTGTAGGGGTGAATCTCTAGCATACTCACCTGATTTTCTTCCGTAGAAGCTTCTGGAAAGTTCCAAAAAGTTGATAACGACAACAGGCAACTCGAGAGTAACAGAAAAACAGTAAAAACGGCTTAGAATATTGATTTTTCTTACTGTAGTGTGTAGTGTACTGTAGGATTACTGTTGGATACCGTAACCCACTGCGACATGATCCTCAACCCTTGAGGTGTTCATTGGTATAGGTGGTTGGTACCTCTGACCCTTTGGCGCGACAGGAGAGTCTGGACAGAGAGAAAAACCTAGTTACAATAGAGGAATTGTCGACAAGGATTATTCAATCATAGTTATGTTCGAAAACAAGAATGATAAAACAATGAGTTTCAAGAGCTATCATGAAACATTTGGTGGTTAGAGAATGATCAGAGCCCGTTCAATGAAGTTTTAAAATTGACAAACTTTACGTGACGAGCGGGAATTGAACCCATGAACATATTCTTGCAAAAAGTGACTTCGTTACCACTAACGCTAGCTATAGGGTATTCCATTTTCACGGTACGTGATTTATCGGCGGTCGGTCAGACGAGGGCGAAACGACGAGATATTTATACAAACTTAGCGTTTTTGCTGGTTTCATGTCCGAAATACGGTAAAAAGCACAATGTCTATATATCCCAATGTAAGAGATCATTGATTCCGTAAAGAGTTATTAACTGTAGAAGATGGACAACTCTACTCTAATAGACTTGCAAATGATTTTCAATTCCATAAAATCATACCCAAAATCTTACTTAAGTTTATGGGTGTAATGAGAACTTTGCTAATTGGAAATGTGAACGTGAGATTAAACTGTTTGACAGTGAAAATTTTGACAGCAATTTTCTGTCGTGTACGGTAAAACTACTGGACAACATGTTTTTGACGTAATGTAAACTTTCATACCGCAGATTGCCCCGGTAAGCATGAAATCACAGTACTTGTGAGAATAAAAATACAATTGCGAATTCTTAATCATCAACGTATTTATCATCTTTTCGCCACTTTGAACATTTGTTGCAATTCTCTGTCGATCGAGATCCATACTGAAATTCAGTTAGTTTGCTGGAAGTGAACACAACCGTTACAAAACGTAATCAAGATCGAAATGATTTCGTCCATTTTTGTCTCGCTGTTGGGTCCAAAATTGTATTTTGTGCGGATCAATTGTACCCCATGCCCGCGCGCTGCCGATCCGCAGATTGATCCATCACACAACGCAACGCACTATTCGCCGTCTGCGAGCAGTCGCAGCTGCAAACTGGCCGAGTTTTGCAAGTTTGACGCTGGAATCAAACGTGCTTGCAGACAACTGTGACTGAGTAACCCCCACAGTAGTTGGCTATGTAATATTGTTGTTTGAGCTCTTCAAGATGGATAATATTTGATTGCAGTGAGGGTTCGGGTGTGGCGAGCGCACCCGATCCCTACTCGAACCCTAACCGAACTCACGCGAATCGCGCCCGGTTATTCTCTTTTCGCTTTCAATAATTGAAAAATGACTTAGTAAAAACAGTCGTGTATGTAATAGAAGTTGTTGGTGTTAAAAGTGTGGCCAGTATATGAGCTATCCTATATACAATTCGTCATTACGTTTGTGTACGTTAGCAGTTATTCCTACGGTCAATGCGTTGTAGTTTTTGATATGCGGTGCTTCAAAAAGTTTGTGGTTGCTAAAACAGTTCGTTTCTTGAATTTTTCCAGCCAAAACAATATTTAAAATGGGTCCCGCCGCGATGATCAAAATTGGGCGGCTGCTGTGTATATTGGAGTGGAATTGGATGGAATGTACCTTGGTGAGCTCTTCCCTCAACTTCTCCATGTCCTCTCGATGACGCTGCTCGGCCCGTTCCATCTTCTCCTGCCACTGTCGCTCCTTCTCCTCCATCTGTTCCCGCCACTCCTCCTTCTCCTTCCTCTGCTCCTCAGCCAACTCCTTCACGCGAGCCTCTGCGCGACGCAGCTTCGATAAAAGGGAACAGGAACTGAACCATGACATTAAACAATAAAAATGTTCATAAGCTTGCCTTCCACCGTCATCGAAAGAGCTGCTGTTGGTGTTTGTGAGGGATGCGAGGAAAGTTCCGACCTATAAACAACTGAACATCGACTTACTCGTGCATGCTTTCACCTGTTTAAGCTCTTTCTTTTCATCTTTAGACTTTTTGATCGGCGTTGATTTCGGACGAGGCATCTGTAAATGAACAAAATTAGGTATACTGTATTTGGAAACAAATAGTGCGTTGTTGTGCGTAGTTACTTTTCAACTTTGTTGTGAATAACGAGAAATCGGGTTTATCCACCTGAGACCAATTTCACACTTAAAGTGAAAGAAATCATCACGGATTACGGTATCTTCACAGAGAGGCGCGCCGTTGTTGTTTGAGAGATGTTGTTTGTAAACTTCTTACTCGTGTTGCACTAATTTTGTTAAAGTTTTCACATGGTGTATTGTTTATATGTTTAGTTTCTCCTTTACGTATGTGGTTTGGTTTTGTCATCGGTGGTGCAGCTGTTGTGTGTTCTTCGTCTACAAAGTGACCGACTGCATGCATTTATTGCATATGTGTATTACTATTGAACCGTTTATGTATTATAGAGGATGGGTGACCACTACGGCTTCTCCCTGACGACGTTCAGCCCGTCGGGAAAGCTGATGCAGATTGAGTACGCCCTCAACGCCGTCAAGAACGGACAGCCGTCGGTGGGACTTCGCGGTTAGTGTTTTTTTTTTAAATTATGTTCTTTTTTTACATTTCGCTTTTTAGTTGATATATGTATTCGCTTAATCGTTTCAGCCAAGGACGGAGTTGTGCTGGCCACGGAGAACATGGACTCGACGCTGCACGAGACTCAGAACAAGATCGAGAAGATCAGCCAGCACATTGGATGCGTGTACAGGTGCGAGTATGCCGTTGAACTTGTTTAATTGCCTGATTTTAGTGGAATGGGTCCCGACTTCCGCATTCTGGTGAAGCGCGCGCGCAAGATCGCGATGGAGTACGAGCTCATGTACGGCGAGGAGATTCCCACCACCCAGCTCGTCACCAAGCTCGCCGCCGTCATGCAGGAGTACACACAGTCGGGGTGCGTCATGGATTTTTTTGATGTTTTGCGTAGACATATCGCTCCGACCACCGACCTTTGCGTTCCCCCAATCAACCGTGTTCTTGTTCTCCCATGTTGTGGGTTCTAAGTCTGTACTAAGTAGGGATGGGGGCATCGCGCTCATCGAGGGACAGTTTGTCTGTTTAGGTTTAGTATGGCCCAAAGAACGTGCCATGCATTAATCATGATTGTTGCAGAGGAGTGCGCCCGTTCGGAGTGTCTCTGCTGATTGCTGGCTGGGACAAGCAGCCCGGCAGGCCGCTCCTCTTCCAGGCCGATCCCTCGGTGAGTAGTTGGTTCGTATCGATTTGCTCAAGTAAACCGATTGTATACAGGGCGCCTACTTTGCGTGGAAGGCGACCGCTCTCGGAAAGAGCGACACCAACGCCAAGACCTTCCTCGAGAAGCGGTGAGTGTCCGTGATTGATTGCGTATTCTGTATTGTGTACTCTGAAATGTTCATTTGTTTGAGTTCAGTTTTGCGGAGACGCTGGAGAAGGACGACGGCATCCACACTGCTCTGCTCACCCTTCGCGAGTCGTTTGACGTCGGTATGACCGAGGAGAACGTTGAGGTGAGCATCTTCAGTTACAGTTTTCTCATTAAAAAAATGGTTTAATGTGAACATTGAATTTTATATTCTAACGTAAAGCTTTCGAGTCATGGACCTTATGAATCGATTTCACGGTTGGATGAATGTGTTGCAGGTTGCCGTGTGCGACGCGTCCGGTTTCCATCGTCTGACGAAGCAGCAGGTGAAGGACCACCTCGGCGCCCTCTGATCTGCGCCTACCACTCGGTACTCGACGTACCATTTTGTATACTTCTTATTTATTCTGACCCGCCCGGTCTGATCTTACCGATGATGTTATATGTGTGTGTCGAATTCTTACGGTGAATATAAACGGTTAAATTTTGTCGTGCAACTGTTCTGTGAACTGATTGACGTACCGGGTTCAATGTCCCTGTGCTTACTTTTGGATAGATGTTTGTTCACATCAGAGGAGTCTCTACAGTATGTCTGCAAAACCGCGCTTTGACTACTTCCAAACGGACAGTCACGTGACGCTGACGATTCTGAAGAAGGGAGTGAAGGCGGAGGAGTGCACTGTGTCGTTCCAGGTGAGCGTATTTTAATATCAATATTTTTGTTACCGTATTTATATGAGAAGACATCAGCGAAACACGCTGAGGCATACGGTATGAGTGAGAATGCGTACAAATGTGGTCTAGGAGGCGGAGAACCGTCTGACCGTGTCGTGGAATGGAGAGGAGCTGTTCAGCGAGTGCCTCGCTGCTCCCGTCGACGAGAAGACGATCCGCGTCACTGCCACACCCAGCAAGGCACGAATCGGGTTTGGTTTGGATGAAGCTCTTATTTATTGAAGTGTTCATTTCCACTGCAAGGGAGAAGTAATAACGATAACAGGCATATGTTGAGATCTGATGTTCAGCCGATGTACCGCGAGAGAAACAGTTTATTCCGACGTTTCGCCGTTATGGCATCTTCAGGAAAAGCATTACCTCAAACTTGGGTAATTAACAGGCAAGCATGAAAAATATGTGGACAAAAAGGCTAACCCTAGGCTGACCAGTGCAAGTGGTCAGCTACTTATTGGGGGGCCTTACTTGTTTTGTTTTGACCGGAAATGTTTGCGTTTTACGTTCTCGGATGTTATCGTACACTGGCGATATAGAACATTCCGGAAGTCTAGTCTACCAATAATTATGGGTTATCGCTGTATTGGATGGCAGATGACTGACCGAATAGTTCTACCTCAATACCGTGTCAACATGTCGACTTTTAATTTCTAGCTGGAGCTGACGCTGTCTAAGCGCGCGCACGGTCGGTGGGAGAGGCTGTGCGCTGAGAAGAGGGCCAAGGTAGACGCGCTGCCGGCCGGGGTGGGCAGCGGCAAGAACTGGAGCAAGATCGAGAAGGAGGCGATCGAGGAGGACGAGAAGCCCGAGGGAGACGCCGCCGTCGATCAGCTGTTCAAGGTGGGGGGGGGGGGGTGTCAGAACTATTCGCAGTTACATCTTTATTGCAAGTCAGAGAGGGAAGCGTTTACTGCGTTTTTTTTATACGCTGGATGTCGATCCTTCTCGAATGCGATCGCGCAAATGTATTCACGATACGATCACATTATCTATATCGTTGACAGGGGGGGGGGGGGAGATTTCACATCGTATGGCAAAGGGGGGAGTTTGGAATTGATATCGGGTGGTTGTCAAATGACTCGGATTGAGGAGAGAAGGAGACCTTTAGATGGTTCCAGAAGATCTACGCGGATGCGTCGGATGATGTGAAGCGCGCGATGATGAAGAGCTACTCCGAGTCTGGCGGCACAGTCCTCTCC
Organism: Rhabditoides inermis; assembly: GCA_963966185.1. NCBI lineage: Eukaryota > Metazoa > Nematoda > Chromadorea > Rhabditida > Rhabditidae > Rhabditoides > Rhabditoides inermis. The sequence continues at coordinate 86,541 of CAWZYM010000101.1, read as the reverse complement.
ACTAACTGGAACGAGGTGCGGTCGCCGGGTACTGTAGTTGAAGCTGAATATGACATCACAATCACCAATGGTGTAGTATAGGAAGTGGGCCAAGATAGACAGTTGGGCTGACGAAGTTAGGGTACAGTGTGGTCTGCAATGTCGTAGTCTAATCGGGTGTGGTAGTACTGTGTCTCATAGTTTTGTTCCAGATCTCCAAGAAGAAGACTGAGGTGAAGCCGCCCGATTCGATGGAGTACAAGCAGTGGTGAACACGTCTGTGATGTTCTTCTCCGCGCGTTTCCGGTGCATGATGTACAGAGCGTTTTATTGCGATAAATTGTTTTGATTGGTTGTATCATTGCGATACTTGCTACTTATTTGAAAACTTGAATACTCCTTCCGCTTGAATGCTCCTTCCGCCAGCGATAGAGAGAGAGAGAGGGGGGAGGGATGAGAGAGAGAGAGAAAGAGAGGGATGAGATAGAGGGAGAGGGACGAGAGATTATTAATATTGAGAGAGATTATTATACCTTTGAAAAAACGAGCTGTCCTTTGATGAGCTGAGCATTCGTGAAATGGAATGAACGTGTTGTGTATAATGAAATGGTAACCCGTCAGGCCTCAGTCGTCAGTAACCCGTCAGCTCTACAGACAGACGGACAATGCGTTTTCTATATATTAGGATACCGTATTTTGGGCAAGAAACCTCCTATAGCTCTTGATTTGCATTAAATGCTCGTCATATCGCCTTCGTCTCACCGACCGCAATTCGTTCCTAATCGTGAGACCAAGCACGCCACATCTTCACGTTGGATCCCGACAAGAAGGAATCACCGACAGATACTCCACGCGGACTAAACCCTTTGTGCCACATCTCCGTTGTTGTATTCTTGATATCGGCAGTAAATCAATTCAATTCAATTCATCGACCGCCGATAATTCGCGTGCTGTGAATAAAGAAGGATACATACCCTATATGCCAGCGTCTCTCCTCTCGTTACTTTCTCACCGCTCTGAGCTATATCGATTGAATGACCTATGAGGTCAATGGTAAGATAGTCAAAGATAGTGTGCGTAGAAACCATGAGAGCACAGATGACTATGCAGTCACGCAAAGGTCACTCACGCACTGCAACGCTCATTTTTATTCTATAGTTTTATTCGCGTGGCGTCCCATCTTATTCATTTTTGAGTGTGTTCAGTATGTATTTTTTCAGCTTGTTTTGTCAAGTAGGATGCATTGGATGATAAAAACATAACAATGTCTTCTCTAATTTGACATGTAGCCACTACTAACAAAATGTCTTCATAATTCCTGTAAATTAATCATTCAATCTTTTTTTGCTCGCATATAGTAAATAGTTTCAATCTTGTTTCTTTCTTTGATACTCTAAAAATAAAAGAATCAATGTTTACTGAGTGAGATACTGTTCCGATATTCACAGACGACCTGTTTTCTATATAAGTTATGTTTTGTTTTCATACACTAAATTGTTTTTGTTTGCAGTTGATAACTTTGCAGTGAAAATGAGAATCATGGATCAAAGTGGAGAAAATGCCTCCGTAATATCTGATCCATTTTTGAAACAAGCTGAGCTCACAAGAAAAGACAACGATCTCAAGGAACCCTACAAGTATACGGTACGTGTGAGGGAGAGAGAGCGAGAGAGAGAGAGCGAGAGAGAGAGAGCGAGAGAGAGAGAGCGAGAGAGAGAGAGAGGGAGAGAGCGAGAGAGAGAGAGAGAGAGAGAGAGAGAGAGAGGGAGAGAGAGAGAGAGAAAGAGAGTGTGAGAGAGAGAGAGAGTGTGTGTGAGAGAGAGAGAGAGAGCGAGAGCTAGCCATAACACATGAAACATTGCAGCCCTCGATCGTTGCATTCATGATAAGGGACATTGATATCGTCAAGGAACCTGTGTCTATGTTCGTGAATTCTCCAAAAGGATCATTCTTCCATAAGCTGGCACACGAAATTACTGCAAATTATGTAAAAATTCAACGTGAATACACTAAACAAATGATTATAATTCTAGGAGAAACCGATTCTTCTTTACCGCCCTTCTATTCACGAATTTCGTCTTGTTATAATGTAAGTCAAAACTTCTTTCCATTATTATGCACAACTAAGATAAGTACTACTGAGAACAGCTAGTGTTTGTATATAATTTATGTTTCCAGCAGTTTTGAATATTAGAAAAAAAATCGGTAGTACTCATTAAAGGAGCACACCACTCTAAATTTCGTTTATAAACTGACATGAAAATACATTACTTTTAATGAACTAAAAATGTTAAAAATGAGCAGAAAATGCATATAATGCGTTGCAAAAGTATGAACATAGTGTACTGAGGCTACTGAGGGGGCAATTTTGCAGATGAAGTGTGATTTAGGGTCGTAAATCACACTCCTTCCGCACAAATTGCTCCCTTAAAGGCACAGTGGCGACTTATTTCTGCCACAACCTGCCACAACTCCTCATTCACGCAAGAGCAAAACATTTGCAACGAACGGTAATCGAAACCGCGAGCTCGGTGCTACAACGCAGCGCACATGCACTGAGCCATAGAGCAAGTGAACGCGTGTCGTTCATTTGCGCTCATGTCTCCGAACGAGGAAGCATCAGCTTCCCAAGCTGTAATGTCAAATAATGACTAGACAAATAATCCCTGAATAATCCGTACGGGACCAAATAAACAACTTTGTTAGTAATAATATGACTTCTATTTTCAAAAATAAATTTAAAAAGTTTAAAAAGTTTTTTGTTTTAATAATTGAATATCATGTATTCATTTCCGATTTAAGAAATAGTTTGTCGTAGATACGTTTCTGACATTTTCAAGTAATATCACAGTCATGCCAGCACAGATTCTCATACAAAGTTTTAATCTGTGCCCGCTTTTTGCATGATTTTGTATTAATTTTATTATTATTATTATTATTATTATTATTATTATTATTATTTTTGCGTGTTCAGCGTCTCGCCAGCACACTTTAGTTGAGACTGACACTCGGCTCTGAGTGTGACTCCTCCCTTCTATCAACTCTTCACCCAATATCGCTCACGCTCGACTTTCTTGAAATACATGCTGGTTTCTGTCTTGCATATCTATCTGAATGCGCGTGTCATGTTGCGTCTTCTCGCAGGAGCCTGCACGTGCCGAGCGACACTCTGATGGCTGTCAGTGTGTGCAGCTACTGGAGGACAGAGACCGACACGCCCTCCTCACAGAACTACACATACTCGCGAAGGTGGGCTTCTGGATGTGTCTGCGTCTGCATTCTAGCCATTTTTCGTTGCGTAGCTTTTATGTCGGTTTGCGATGTACACTATTTCTCGTTGAAGTGTCGAGGTGACTTTGTCGTGCACCTTCTCGGAACGTCGATCGATGGAAATCAGGTTGCCATCTATTCATGTGTATCGGGTTTTGCATTGTATCGGGTTTTTTTGCATGCGTGTTTGCATTGTAGCTGTCTATCAGCGTGGAGTTGATGTGTGGCGGTTCGTACGCCGACTACCCCGTCTTCCCTCGCCAAGAGCGTGTGCGCGGGGCTGGAGTGGCTGTGGCAGAACGGAGTCATGCACAGGGGTGACTCGGTGGAGCGAGACACGTCTAATCGATTCGCTTCCAGATCTCAAGCCGAGCAACAGCTGAACACGAGCGGCTACGTGAAACTCGCTGATTTCGGCGTGTCCAAGGTATTTTTATGAACTCTGAAAACGGATAGGATTATGCATTCACATTCACATGTTCGCGTGTTTAGTTGATGGACGAGTGTGGCGCGGAGTTATGTAGGCACAGGAGTGTACATGGCGCCAGAGAGGGCGAGCGGCGGAGGATACAAGTGAGTGTATTCTCTCTCTCTCTCTCTCTCTCTCTCTCTCTCTCTCTCTCTCTCTCTCTCTCTCTCTCTCTCACCTTCTCGCGAAGGCTGTAGTCGGACTTGTGAAGTCTGGGCGTTTGTCTTCTGAAGCTGATGCTGGGCGAGTTTCCTTGGAGGCGCAAGGACTGGCGGGACGACGCCACTCTGATGGACGTGCCTCGGGACGTGGTGGAGGTGGTGGGCGGAGAGGTGCGGGTGGAAGGAGAGCTGGTCGAGCGACACGGACCCGACACCATACGACTCCTCCATGCACGGTCAGTCGCCATGTTCCGTCATTGTCTTATCTATTCCCATGCAGCATCCAGAAGGACGCATCTCGTCGCTGGGGTCAAGTGGAGTTAGCAGAGTGCGCGTACATTCGAGATGCTCTCATCGACAGGGAAGCGATTGCTGCACTTGTGAGCGAGAATCGGGTACGGTACAAGATTTGTATGAATTTAGAAATGAATTCATTTATTCCTGGACAGGGGGGGGGGTACAAGATTTGTATGAATTTAGAAATAAATTCAATTATTCCTAAATTCATTTATTCCTGAATAAATTCATTTATTCCCCATTGTGAGTTGATGTTGGCATGATTTTGAACGGTTGTTTTACCGCATTGATATCTTTGCGATTTTAATTTTGTCGTAAGTGATTACGTATGCGTATAGGATGCGGAACATGCGCGTGGCGTGCGCGCGCGCCTCCGCCGATGACTCGGTGGGGACTGACAAAGAGGAACTGAGCGGTGAGTAGTGGTTGTACACGTGAGAACTCTGTTGTAATATTGCCATCGGTATTGTATTTGTGATGTGCCTGTGTCAGGCGCGGAGGCTGTGTGCGTGGATGTGGCTTGTGGATGGAGCTACATCGCCACACCTGACTTCTACTGCGCTCTCAACGAAAACATGGAGGTACTCTACTATTGTAGAGTATTGATTTATCCTTCTTGTTCAGATGGAGTGGGAGTTGCCGTGGTCGGAGGAGCGCGCCGGAGCCGCCCTCGTTGACATGCAGTTCATGTCAGATGGAGAAGGAGAGGTAGTGACAATATACATTTCCGATTTTGATGTGTTTCTCATCAGATCGCGGTGGTTCTCTCCAGCGGGGAGGTGCTGGTGGTGTCTGGTGAGACGCAGTGTGTGAGCCGTGCCGGTTCGATCGGCCTGCCACTGTCCGCTGCCGCCTGGTCGCCCGATCTCGAAATACTCGCCGTCGCCAACGATGGAGAACAGCCGATGATGATTGTCATGGACAGAATGGTGCGGCACACTTGTAGTTATGTTCTGTATATTTCATAATTTATGTTGTAGCTGGTTCCGATGTTCCGATTTCGGAGTGCGAGTTGAACAGCGGGGAGCAGGGCAAGGATGAGCTGGTGACTGTGGGATGGTGATCCAGGGAGAGCCAGTTCCAGCGATCCGCCGGAAAGGTCGGTTCGTTCATGTTACCTAAAATCAATGAATACTGTGCATGTGTAATACGTGGCAAATCTGTATAGACGAATTTAGTTTCATATACATTGCAGGCTGCTCGCGAGAAGCCTGTGATGTTGGATCGGTCTGCCCTGCCGGGAGACGATGGAAAGACGGTGCTGCGGTGGAGGGCCGATGGACAGTACTTCGTAGCCAGCCACAGGGACGGAGACGAGAGGAGGTGCACGGTGAGTGGCTATTCTGCGAGTACGCAGCTCATGTATGAATGGAGCGGCTTGCACCGCGAGTGCGAGTTGATGTCTCGTGTGAAGGGCGAGCGACCGAGCGAGGCGCGCATCGCCGTCAAACTAAAGGGCATCATCATCGCCACCGTGACGAGGAAGAATGGAGGTGAATTTGTACTATTCTATAAGATTCACTATTTGAATATTGCATGTCTCCAGCTGGTGTTGTTCGAGCGCAACGGCGAGAAGCGGTTCGAGTGCTCGTTGAAGGCGGGTGTGGAGGGGGCGAAGCGTGGAGAGCTGGTCGGCTTAGCGTGGGATGCGTCGCCCGATATTCTGGCAGCGCACATGCGCTACTCGGAGTGGGACGAGGGTGAGTGCGAGTGGGGAAGTGCGAGCACAGAGGGTGTTGCAGTGAAGCTGTGGATGGTGAGCAACTACGACTGGCACAGGAGTGCGGTGCGCAGATTTGGCACCACGCGTTGGTGCTTCACCACATCGATCTCTCCATCCGAGAGAGCTGCCATCTCCGCCTATATTTCCGTCTTTGACATGATTGTAACTCTCGAGTATCTATTATTTATATTGTTGATTTGATTTGACATTGATTATCGATTAATCACTTCCGATTAATCACTTATTTATTTTCGAGTTATTATGGATATGTATTCAGAACAATAATTTTGTTTTTAAAAATTCGCAAAATTGTTTGTGCGTTGAAGGATAGTGGGCGCCTACGCAATCGCGCAAGAAAGTGTTGAGGAATAGTGGGCGCTTACGAAATGATGCAAGAGTGTGTTGAGGGATAGTGGGCGTCTACGAAATTGTGTGCGGTAGTGTGTTTTGCGATAGAATGGCCTACGACGGGGAAGCAAATTTCTGATATTATTGATGTTGATGTTGTAATGTAATTGTTGTCGTTTATGTTGTGATGTAATTGTTGTCGTTGATGTTGTGATGTAATTGTTTTGTCGATTTGTTGTAGTTGTTGTAGTAGTTGTTGTTGTCGTTTTCGTGGTAATAATCAGTATCACTTTTTTTACTTCAGCGGGAGTGTCGTCGTGCGCACGGCGGCGTCGCCTCGCATCGACGCGAGAGGCTTCCTCAACGGAGGGCGCGAGCTCCTTCCCCTTCAGAAGACTGCCCCAAGACAGAAGATGGAGTCAAGATCATCAAGTCAAGATCATGCTCAAGTCGTCGCCGACCCCATGTCGCCAACCTCCATGGACTGTGCTGCAGGTACGTAACTACCATTTTAATTATTAGTGGTACTAATCAGTATCACTTTTTTTACTTCAGCGGGAGTGTCGTCGTGCGCACGGCGGCGTCGCCTCGCATCGACGCGAGAGGCTTCCTCAACGGAGGGCGCGAGCTCCTTCCCCTTCAGAAGACTGCCCCAAGACAGAAGATGGAGTCAAGATCATCAAGTCAAGATCATGCTCAAGTCGTCGCCGACCCCATGTCGCCAACCTCCATGGACTGTGCTGCAGGTACGTAACTACTATTTTAATTATTAGTGGTACTAATCAGTATCACTTTTTTTACTTCAGCGGGAGTGTCGTCGTGCGCACGGCGGCGTCGCCTCGCATCGACGCGAGAGGCTTCCTCAACGGAGGGCGCGAGCTCCTTCCCCTTCAGAAGACTGCCCCAAGACAGAAGATGGAGTCAAGATCATCAAGTCAAGATCATGCTCAAGTCATCGCCGACCCCATGTCGCCAACCTCCATGGACGAAATAAACCTTGTTGGAATCCGTGTTTGAAATAAAACTTTTTCCACACATAACTTAATTTTTGATGAATAAATTTTTGGACTGGGGGTGTTGTTGTTTCGATGATTCTGTGGACGCGTTGCTTATGCGCGGAACCTCAGGTTCCTATCTGTTACACTCGTGTCTTTCATATAATTTGTATTGTTAATGTTCACTTGTAAGAAGCTAGTATACTTCAGTTGTTCACTAGCAACATGATTTGCTTTTTTAATAGGTAGGAGGGCATGGCGGGTACGCGCCGTGGCCCGTCTCGGAATACTAGAGCGAGACGCGCGTCCCCTCCGCCCACAGAGAGTGATTCTATTCACCCTGAAGATACCAGTAAGTTTCGCAACCCACATTTCTTCACATTTCATTCCTTTCAGATGAGTCAAAAAAACGCGTATCAGCGTATCGCCGTCTCATCCAAGCCGCATACGACCTCGGGCGGCTCGGCTCGAAGGTCGTCGTCTTTGATGCTCCCGGTGGTAACCCGCGTCTGTTTGGAGATGGTCGGTACTGTGCAGCGCTGGCGCGTCTAGGACTACGTCAACTGCGGGCTGAATTGAAAGAGGCAAACAATATGGCACCTCAGGTGATTTTTTATTTTGCTAACATTTCTTTCTTTTATTTTGCTAACATTCTACAATCATTTCCTTCATTTTTTTGTTCCAGTATGTGTTCTGCATGCCGCAGTTCAAAAGGAAGGATCTCTCTACCCTGCCCTTGAAGACCCTACAGAAGATCGTACTCAACATGCTGCAAGTTGTTCTGTTTCCTCAGTTCAATCTTTTCCGCTCGCGGTACTTGACGTTAATGTTATTTAAAAAGATGATGTTTTATTTTTAGAGCGGATGGCGCCCGCTCCCCTCTTCCTTGGTGGCCGCAAGGAGTCCCGTTCTCTTCTAAGTGTACGGACTCGGTCGCGAACTGTCTAGCAATACACGAGTCGTGCACTGCCTACTTCAACCATCTCGACAATCACTTATTGAGGTGAGTACTCACTTCCATTGTTTATATTGTTGTTAATTGAATGTTACATTCAGTCACGGGGGTCTGGCAAACTGCGGAGAAGAGACAACACGGTTACTCGCATGCCCAGTTCTTCGGAATGAGCCGTGGTGGGTTACTGATAATGATTTGTTTTCTATTCAATTCAGGGCAAAGGCACGGACTGCAACTGCGACGGCGCCTGCACCAACACCTCTGGCGACTGCAGTCCCTGCACCGCCTCAGCACCCTCTGGCGACTGCAGTCCCCGCACCGCCTCCGCACCCTCTGGCGACTGCAGTCCCTGCACCGCTTCAGCACTCTCTGGCGACTGCAGTCCCCGCACCGCCTCAGCACTCTCTGGCGACTGCAGTCCCTGCACCGCCTCAGCACCCTGTGGCGACTGCAGTCCCCGCACCGCCTACAGCAGCGCCGCCACCAGCCACTGGATCTCACCAGTGCCTCTCCAAGAGTGCTCGCCGCCGGAACGACAGTCGCTCTCACAGCCGGAGCCGATCTCGCAGTCGTCGTCATACCCGGAGGAGTCGGTCTCGCACCCGCTCTAGCTCTCGGAGTCGTCATCCCCGGAGGAGTCGGTCTCGCACCCGCTCTAGCTCTCGGAGTCGTCATCCCCGGAGGAGTCGGTCTCGCACCCGCTCTAGCTCTCGGAGTCGTCATCCCCGGAGGATTCGGTCTCGCACCCGCTCTCGCTCTCGCAGTCGCCGTCATCCCCGGAGAAGTCGGTCTCGCACCCGCACTCGCTCTCGCAGTCGCCGTCATTCCCGGAGAAGTCGGTCTCGCAGTCGTCGTCATCATCTCAGAAGAAGGAGTCGGTCTCCCAGCCATCAACACTTCGTTCCCGATAATCCGTGAGTTCACTCTTACTCTGTTTCGTCTCTAATACTTTTGTTTCAGGCCCTCGCAAACCAGTCTTCCGTCGCCGCCGCCACCCAGCGCAGCTCCACCTTCGTCGCAAGCTAATCTGCCGCCGCCACCGCCACCGAATGCAGCTCCACCATCTCAACCGGCCGTGATTCCTCGTCCTCGTCCTACAGGATTCCGAGCAGCGACTAGGTGACTTCATTGATAAGATCATTTTATTTTTAATCTATCACAGTACGGAGATTGCTTCATTGCCGTCGACATCTTCCCATCTGGGGCAAGCGAGTGCACCGCCTGCGACATCGCCTGTGACGTTCGACCAAGGGTAAGTGTTGTGATGTATGGAATCTTGATTTTACTTTTTTACAGCTACTACGTTATAACGACAACAAGCAGTGGGCGAGTGCTCTCATCTCGAGAACTCGTGTCTCACAGGGATGCTTTGGCACACCAGGGTCTCGGAGAGCAGATATTTCTTCGAAGGCGAGACGGGCAGAAGTGGAAGTACGCCAAAGTTAGGCTCTAGAACAGAACTATATCGTTTGTTACATTTATATCAATGATTTGTTATATTGTTGTGTTGTTATCTTTTTTGTTTATTTTTTCCATGATGACAAAGAAATACATTTTTTCCCGAGATACGGTCTTATTATTGTGTGTTCAAATCTGTGTCAAATTCACTGAAATATTTTTTAATTCTTATTTAATTGGTTCTTATTCAATTATTACTTGCCAGCAATGGTACGGAAAAACCGTAACTTGTTGTCGTTGTTCTCTTCTGATGAAGAACCGAGTACTGGACGACCTGTTCGTCCCGTCAACCAGGGATCTTCAGCCACCGTTGCCTCACCCGACGCACCCATGACCGCGATGCCTTCCACTGCACCCACATACTCTTCTTCGTCATCCTCTGAAGTGAGGTTTTTTCACATGTTCAGTACAGCTCCACCATCAACTTTTCATCTATACCTTTGTTTTTGAGGGCGATCCCGACCCGGCTAGCGTTTTCTCGGCGTGGCAAGAGGACGCTCGACTAATGTACACTTTCAAGAGCGAGTACCTTTTGAGTTTTCGTTGACCCTTCGCTTTTTCAGACGAAACTCTTGTTTTATCTTCGCGAGCTGGCGATCCGACGAAACCCAAGCGGTTGGATTGGGCAAAATGCTTCAAAGTGACCACAGGTACATTTCAAGTAACAATATCAATCAAACGTGCTATTTCAGATGGCGATGTGAGTTTCTGTACGTGTTCCCGCCAGCGCACAGCAGCAATATCCGGATTAACTGCGCATCTCAACCAGCTCACTCTCAAGGCATCAGCAGCTCAATCTGAATGCTTCCACATAAGGGCCGCTCGGGAAGGTATGTTTCCAAGAAGTCATAGGTATATTCTTTGTTTCTTAAGGTCATCCCCACATAGTCCACACCTTGCCGCACAACTGCAACGGAGGATTGCACTTGGTCCCAGATGGAGAGGAAGGAGCAGCGCTTGTACTTGTGCAAACAAGGCGATCTCGATGTCTCTCGTGCAATAAGGAAAACTGTGATCATTGTGGGTAAGTCAACTTTCACCTGATTTAGTTTCACTGATACTGTTTTCATATAGGTATGTGTCCGTCGGTGGCGTTCGGCCAACCATACAAGAATTCATCGATGCTCGCCAGCTGGAGTGCATTGATATCCGAGCGAAGAGAAGTGTCTACAGGGAAGGAGACGTGATAACGTGCCCGTGCCAAACCTGCTACGCCTCTACAGCTGTTCGAACAGGTATATTATTAGTTTTTTTTATCAACAACGTTTTAACTCGTTCAGAGATGTTTCGGTTTGTCAATGAAGAAGGCGTGGCAGGCCTTTCCATCACTATTCGACACACCGTACAACGACAGTGCAGAAGGTATTACACTTATTTACCTTCCGGTCATTATTGTTGTTGTTCAGGAAGGCCTTCTTTGCGGCGAGTCTGTTCCTTTTCTCGGACCTGATAGTAGTGGATGCTGGGCTTCTTCTTCGCTGTATCAAGGGACAGGTTTGTTACATCATTATTGAATTGTACATATTGTTTTTGATTGTAGGTGAGAGGGACACCTCTAACCAGGATGTACGAGATTCTAATCAGCACTGACAGTATGTGCCCCTCTACCAGCGCGTCATATGTGATTTCTCCATCGTCGCTGGAGGTTTGCATTAATAGAGATACTATTTGAAACAAATCATTGCAGCGCTATGTTGACTGCCTGTTATCTGCTTTGAAACCAACTTCGAACCCGTGTACCATCTGTAAGGAACGTCCCAGCGTGATCGTCGTGGATGGAAAGCGATTACCACTTCGTGCTTTGCTTCCCGACTACCCGGCCCATGTGGTGAGCAATTGTGTTAAGTATACCACTTCATGACTTTTTTTCAGCACGCAGACCCAATCCAAGTGCAAGAGACTGCTTCTATGGGACTCTTTCGCGACCCGTTTCGTTCGGATCTGTCCGAGTACGCCGACGGAAAGAAGAAGATACAGGATATCGATGCAAGAAGCATAGCTGGGTCGTCGCGTCTTCGCGCGTATTTGAGCCACACATCGGATACTACCGGCTATGTTCATCCCGAGTACCGCCATCTACTCAAGTCTCAGTGTTCTGATACACCGAGTCGTGGTCTATTCCCTCTCTACACAGACTTCAGATTCCTGCAATCTGTGGTTCATCAGCTAGTTCTCACTCCGTCATCTACGCGACCCAACATTGCTAGCCCTCTGTCGGACACAAGGATACTAGAAGAGTTAGTGGAACGAGCACCCACCTTCCTACAAGCAGTTACTCCTATACTTGCGGCAAACGATGGTTATCTGGATGGATGCGTCGCTACAGTCATTCTAATGCAGTTGGAGAAGGCAGCCGCTGCCCTGGAGTACACTCGTATTTCCCCACATCGACCGCCGGTTGAAGACCCTCTGGAGTGGTTCCCGTGGTGGAATAAGATTCGTTCGGCAAACACGTTCGTGAAAGACACTGAGACGGAAGAGGCGCGCTGTTCGGATAAATTAGCAGGTTTGTAGGCATGCAATATGAAACATCTAACTGCGTGTTTTCAGATGCTGGTAGGCGACTCGGAGACGGATATCTGAGCTTCCAGTGCCCTCACCTGGTAGTATACGGATTCGTTCTACTTAGGGAGCCCGAGAGCGTCCGGCACATTTTCAAGGTGTTTCTCGAGTATTTTGACCCAGCTGACATGCCCAAATACTTGATCTATGATAACAGCTGTAGATTGCTCACGTACGCCCTAGCTCGTGAACCTAGACACTTTGCGAACACTGCGATGCTTATTGATCGTTTTCACTCTGTTAATCACGTTGGGTGTTACAAGTCCCTGAGACTAATTTCCTATAACGCGAACCGTGAGTTGTCTTCTGTGAATTCGTCTGCCGCAGAACAAGTGAACGCGTTGGCAGAAAAGTTGTCTAGCCATGTGTCTTTCATGGGTTGTATCAAGTTTGTGAAGATGCTCACTCTATTTTTTTCTGTTCATAATAACTCTCTCCGTGTTCGCAATGACAGTTGAGTTTATTTTTGTATTGTTCGATATTCTTTTTGTGGTATGTACATAAAATGTTATTTGATTTGAATCATCTTGCTTTGTTTGAAAATTGTGGGGCTTATAAAGTAATATGAAAGGAATGTTAATTCACGTTTACCACACACACGCCATAGATAATACGATGGTTTGAATGGTATTCACAAATGGAGTAGTAAAAAAAAGACTTTAACTGAAGTCAAAATCTGATGAAGTCAAATTATGACGTCTCAGCAAGTCTAATTATGACTTCAGTTACCCTTTAGTTATTTTTTGAGAATTTGTAGTCAAATAATAACTAAGAGAATTTATAATATGTCGTTTACCAGTCTTTTTATGACTAAACCCTGAAAAGTCATTATATGACAGTGATGCTTTATGCTCCGAACCCAATTTTTGCAGTATTGAAGAGTTGGGCGGTAGGCCATTCGTGTTGGGACCAATTTTAGATTCGAAAAATCTCCTGCATCCCAGGCAGTTGCAGATTTAAAAGTAACGCAGAATCGTCGTTATTTCGCACAAAATGCAAATGTGTTAGGTTAATATGATTTTTAATATTATTATGAGTCGAAAATAAGTCGCCACTGTTCCTTTAATACACTATGTCCACAGAATGCGAAAGTTTTGCGACGCGTTTTCTTCATGTTCTATAGAGCGCAAGAGTGAAGAGAGTGCGAGACGGCTAGAAATCGATAGACATCGAGAGCTAGATTCAAATCGAAGTTTCGCTCGCGCGCAACTTTCCAAAGCGGTGGAGTACGAGAGGGGTGGTGTGGAAACTAACTATTCCTTGGACTGTGAATCAGTTGTCGCCACTTGACTAGAGAGAGACTAGAGAGCGGCTGACGCGGGTGCGGGAGAGTCAAGAGAGTGCGAGGCGGCTAGAGATCGGTAGGCACGCTAGAGCACAGTCAAATGCGGTCGTATTCGTGGAACTATTTTTCTCGGTCTGTAAACAATTTCGTGTTCATTGTTTTTTTTTGCAGCCGAACTAACGAACCTTTTCAAAAAAAAAACTCGCTTGTATGTGTGTTCCCAGTTTATGTGTGTTCTATCTAACCTCTGTTAACGCTCTGTACAGTTAAGTGTTAACGCTGTGATATAAGACTACCAAATTCGGTTTCATGAAGTCATTAGAATAACAATAACTTTCATGAATTCATTTCGAAACTGATCACATAACGTTCTTTTGTGATAAATGTTCATTCCTACTTCTTTCAGGTTTCTAAAGCATCGAATCGAAACTCTCATAGAAGTGGTACAGTCGATGTCTACTAAAGAGAAGCATGCCTTTATCAAAGTCTCTCAGGTATTTGTTTTGCATTTTTTATGTTATGCACATTTTCTTGTGTTTGTGTAAAACGATGATACGTTTAGTTTTTCTGTTTGCCCGCTCTCACCACACTCATAGCTCAGTACGGCAAAATCTCTCCTCCACCGTCTCCGTATCCCGAGTAAGACAAGTTTTTTTGTGGAAATTATCAATAATACAATAAGTTATAATACAGTAACAAGAAACAAATAATAATGAGTATTGATATCGGGTAGTTGGCAAGTTCAGGACACAAGTACAGTGCTCGGAAATTAGGCTATACACGTCTAAGTATTTGAATTCGCGCGCGAAAAGACTGTGGGGAAAGAAGAGACGCAGACGTTGTGCGCGCGCCGCTCTCTCACTTTCCCATTGTCTCTCGCGATTCGAACGATTAAAATAGTCCGTCCGGCGACTGTATATTAAGTAATAATAAGTAATGTTACAATAATACAATAAGAATTCATGTTGTTGTTTGCAGAGCGTGGTTGGGGCCGGTGTGCGGGCATCTCCGCTTCGTTTGTGACGATGGATCGATCTACTTATCGTGGCCCGCTATGTGGACCAAGCCTGATTCCATCTACACAGATGTCATCAAAAACTGCCTACGGGAAAACGTATGTGCAACGTTTAGCCAAAAATTTGTTTATCGTCGCGATCAGGTTACAATCACATTCGACTGCAAAATACGCGAGTTGTATAGAATTGGAATGTCGTTTCAATGTGTTCTCTCAGGAGATCAGTATAAGATGCTTCATGCCTTCATGTCACTCTCTCAACCAGGATTTTTGTCAAAATTCACGGCTAAAAAATGTTGTTTCTCCGGCCATAAATGTTGCATGTGTTTTTAGTGTTTGTTAATATAATCAATTCAGGACATGATTACACCAGTGCGTATTAATAGGCCTTTTAAAAATATATTCTTCCTCGCATATTACGATATGACTCTCCGCGGAAATCTTATCGACTTCATGCAGATTGGTAAGTGAAAGAATAAAATGGTTGAGTGATGATGTTTTCAGATAGAGAAGGCCTGACAAATAGAATAAGAACTGTCCTTGGAGATGAAACGTTTGAACTGCCAACGACGGATCGGGAATTCAAAGAACTATATAGAGAAGCTCGTGTGAGTTTTATCTTGGATGCGCTCAAAAATATATTTAATCATTTATTTCAGATTCATGGAAATGCTATTCTCGCCAAAAAAATAGGCATCTATCTCAAGACCAAGAAGTAAACTGCACACAACACTTATCAATTTGTAAATAATATAAATAAATAAAATCATGTAACCAAATAAATTCAATAAAAAATGAATTATTTTTTAATTGATTTTTTTTTTACAAGTTTATAAAATAATTGCGTAGTTCGCCCACTGTTTTATTCTATTATTCGGCATATCACTATTATGGACAATAAAGATAGAAGAAATACTTTTCGCGAGATCTCATTCATTATACACAACACGTTTATTATATTTCACGAATGCTCTCTCTCTCTCTCATCCCCCCCTCTCTCTCTCTCTCTCTTTCGCTGGCAAGCGGAAGGAGCATTCAAGTTTTCAAATAAGTAGCAAGTATCGCAATGATACAACCAATCAAAACAATTTATCGCAATAAAACGCTGTGTACATCATGCACCGGAAACGCGCGGAGAAGAACATCACAGACGTGTTCACCACTTCTTATACTCCATCGAATCGGGCGGCTTCACCTCAGTCTTCTTCTTGGAGATCTGGAACACATAAATATACAACATGTAAATACAATACTACCTGTAAATCTGTAACATCGATTAGGCCACAGTACGAGACTGCAAAATCGCACCTCGTTCCAGTTAGTAGAGAGGACGGTGCCGCCAGACTCGGAGTAGCTCTTCATCATCGCTCGCTTCACATCATCCGACGCATCCGCGTAGATCTTCTGAAACCATCTAAAGCTCTCCTTTTCCTTCTCTCCTCAATCAAGTCATTCGACAACTACCCGATATCAATTCCAAACTCCCCCACCCCCCATACGATACGAGATCTCTCCCCGCCAACTATCCAATGCTATCTCTCTCCCCCTCCCCTCCCACCTTGCGCACAGCCTCTCCCACCGACCGTGCGCGCGCTTACAAGTCAGCGTCAGCTCCAGCTACTTGTAAGTCAGCGTCAGCTCCAGCTTTCACAGCGAGCGTTGTGCGCGATCCTGTCACATTGGCGTCCAGAAGTTCTATGATGATACTCGACTTCCAAGCAATCATCTTCTGAAACAATACATCTTTACTCTATACACTTATGCCAATCTAATAAGTCTCTAGATCTCTTGCGAAACACAGGTGGTTTCGAAGTGTGCCACTTGAATTCGACCTACTTACCGTAACGTTTTTCAAATCGTCCACATCGCTCGCATAGATTTCTTTGATAGCGGTGTTATTCAATCTGTGCAACATTGTGACAAATCGAGTCGTCATATCCTGCTGATGAGCCTAAGTCGAACATTTGATTGAACAAAAATCTGAGAAGAGAGGAGAGAGAAGAGAGGAGAGGATTAAGAAAGATAATAAAAGAAGTAGAAGAAGAGATATCATCTACCGTGAGCTCAGTGTCAGCCTGTACGATGCACACTATCAGCAGTAGCCATACCAACCAGTCGATGCCGCTTCGAGCCATTTGTCTGACGCAGCACATTAGCATATTTGGTGTGCATGGGCCACTCACGCTCCACTGACCACGCCCCCTTCTTATTTCGAAAGATGCCGATTGACATGCTGTTCATAACTTGTGAAATTATCTTTATATCTTGATTTAGAGAATGATTACCGTACTTACTTACATACTTGTCGTCCTTCAAACTTTTCCGCGTTCTCAGTCTGCAAGGAGCAGACTGTGCAAATAAGCGAGCCACTTTCCGATATTCGACGCTACGGCTGATTTCCGTCGTTTTCGCAGCGATGCGCAGCTTCTGACTATGTTATGTATCACATTCTTCTCGTTCCAGCGATGCGCCGCCCCGTCTCTCCATTCATCGCGAAAACCATGCACCCAGTGCGCTTCCGTTGCGCATACACTAGAGAGGTGCGACACCAACAATAACAAATACGCAGAACGTCTTGTGGTTTCCTTAAAGGAACAGTGGCGACTTATGATTCTGCAACTAGCTCTCTTGAACGCGCATTACCACTCATGCAAAACATTTGCCGTAGACAGGACTCGAACCGGCGAGGTCTGTGCCACTACAGCGCACACACGCATTGAGCCACATAGTAAATGAACGTGCTTCATTCGTCTAGGATTACGTGTTCTCTCGCCAATTCTGCAGTATTGAAGAGTTCAACGGAATGAAAGTCGTGGTGGGACCAGTTTTGAGTTTGAAATAAAATGTTGCAACAGCGAGTTGCAACATTTGAAAGCGACGGATAATCGTTGTTCTTTCTCACAAATCGATTAAGATTTTGGATTATATGATTCTTTTAAACATTCCGAGTGAAAAATAAGTCGCCAGTGTACCTTTAAAAGATAAAGGATAAAAGGATAAAGGGGGCTTCGGATCGCGAACGGACATGTGTTCGCTGCAGGTGAGTTTTCGTGAATGTGTGAATTGAAGTGGAACGCAATCGTTGCACGCCAATTTTTTTAGCCGCTTGAATACGGGGTCATTCTAGCCGAGAACAAGATGGGGTTAGATTACGAGAACGTCATCTATCTATCAGTCAATCGTTCATCCGGGATCGTTATATCTGAATATGACAACACAAATTGTGTCAATGACATGAAGTATACAGTAGTGCCTAAGATGCTAGATACATAGGCTAAAGCCGGGGAGAGACAGGTAGGCTGACGAGGTTAGTGCTGGGAAGACGATACTTGATCGATAATCATTCCTGGACCAGTGTCGCACTTGATGTTGTTGTGCTAGCATGTGTCGTGGTTTGGAGCACGAACATCAGATACCTGGAAATTGTAAGTTATAGAAAACAGGTTGGGTGTAGAGGAAGACGGAAGGGGTGGTGTCCTGGTGTGTTATAAAATCGATATCAATCAATATCAGGTGTTCACCCTGCATCCACTGCCACCCGTGTCACGCCGGGAGTTGATCGAGCAGTGGAGGGAGGATCAGATAGAGGAGATGAGAAGGCGACCCGCACTATACAGGTGACCCTCTTTCTCTCTTTCTCTCTCTCTCTCTTTCTCTCTCTCTCTCTCTCTCTCTTTCTCTCAACACTCGCTTACAGGAGAAGGTTCCTCGCCGCGCATCGTCTACTCCTGTACAGACAACGCAAGCTGCAGGAACTCACAGCGAGCACACCACTGGAGGATATCGCTATAGCGGTAGGAGAGAGAGAGAGAGAGAGAGAGAGAAAGAGAGGGAGAGGGGGAGAGAGAGGGAGAGGGGGAGAGAGAGAGAGGGAGAGAGAGAGGAAGAGGGAGAGAGCCCTCTTGCAGAAGCGTTGGATGTGGGTGGTGGATCTGTTCCCTATGGAACATCTCGAGTTCTCGCAGCGCGCGCAGACGTGTCGCCTGGAGGGGCCGTTGAGGGATCTGGCCCTCCAGATACAGGTAGATCGAGTGTGTCTTATAATCTATCATCAATACGTATTCGAAGAAAAACTATGTCATCAGTATCAAGTTTGCGACTCGTCTCACGCCTCACTTTATCCTTATCTGACTCTCTCTCTCTCTCTCTCTCTCTCTCTCTCTCTCTCTCTCTCTCTATCCGTTATCCGTTATCTGCGTTACCCGGTTCACGGTACGGCAGCCATCTCGCCGCATATTTTCTAGACATCATTTCATCGCATCTAGTCGCGCTATCGGCCTGCGCGAGACCGTTCGACCGCGCGATTCGCGCGCTTGGCGGTCTGATTTCATGGAAATGAGGGTCATTTGCAAGTCAAATGAAGCAGAGTTCTCCACCTTCAATCGGAAATAACACCGTTCTTAATAACACCGTAACACCGAAATTTTGTAACTTTTTGAAATTTTCACAGGAGCTGCGCAAGAAGAATTGTGAGAAACGCTTGAAATTCGATTTTTGATTAAGTGGAAACTAAATTTTATATTCATCGATAACCATCGATATCCAGGTGTTCAATAGGGAAATAGTTAATTGGAAATAACTTTCTTCAATGTTGAGATAAAGCTAAAGACCTCAAATTTTGAATATGGTATGAAAAAGGGATATCCCGACAAACGCTTGGAAATCGATTTTTGAATTTAGCTCTAGATACCGTTATATAAGTGAGAAAAACCTTATGATGAGGTTTTCGCATAATTCTTCGTCATTTCTCGTTTGTCTGACCGACCACCGATGATTGCCGAACCGTGTAAATGGGGGATATCCTATAAGTATTTCCCTCTGTTTTTTAGGAATGGCTATGGTGCAGTCAGCGCGTCGCGTTTCTCGAATTCCTAATGGGAAAGTATCCGGAAGATCCACACAGACGGATGAAGATGGTGCAGAGTGAGTCTCTCTCTCTCTCTCCCTCTCTCCCTCTCTCCCTCTCTCCCTCTCCCTCTCTCCCTCTCCCTCTCTCTCTCCCCCTCTCTCACTCCCTCCCTCTCCCCCCTCTCTCTTCCTCTCTTCCTTTCTCCCTCTCTCCCTCTCTCCCTCTCTCCTTCTCTCCCTCTCTCCCTCTCTCCCTCTCTCCCTCTCTCTCACTCTCCCTCTCTCCCTCTCTCTCTCTCCCTCCTTCTCTCTCTCCCTCCTTCTCTCTCTCTCCCTCTCTTCCTCTCTTCCTCTCTTCCTCTCTCCCTCCCCCTCTCTCTCTCGCCCTCTCTCCCTCTCTCTCCCTCTCTCTCACTCTCTCCCTCTCTCTCTCCCCCTCCTTCTCTCTCTCCCTCCTTCTCTCTCTCTCTCCCTCTTTTCCTCTCTCCCTCTCTCCCTCTCTCCCTCTCTCCCTCTCTTCCTCTCTCCCTCTCTCCCTTTCTCTCCCTCTCTCTCTCCCTCTCTCCCTCTCTCCTTCCCTCTCCCTCTCTCTCTCTCCCTCTCTCTCCCTCTCTCTCTTTCTCTCTCTCTCTTTCTCCCTCCACCCTCTCCCAGGATGCCAGTCGCAGTGGCGCAGACGGAAGACGTCCGGTCGGGGCGTTCTCAAGGGCAAGAACCTCCTGTCCACTCAGCTGCGACTGTATGTGGAGGAGCGACGCGGATGCATGTTCAACAACGAAGTTCGTTGCATCTTATCAAGCCTAATCAGTAACATCATCTTTCCATAGATTCACGAAAAGGTTACGTTTCTTTACCATAAAAAACACACTTTTGACGCTTCGTTCTTGAAGTTTTCAAAACCCTAACAATGTCGTTTTCTCAGCTGATCTTCGATCTTTCCTCACCAGCTCCGAAAGACGTGCGCAATTCGATGCTGAAGAGCATCAAGCAGTTCGAGAAGGATATTGCCAAAAAGTGAACGATCGATCGATAAATCGATAATCGATATTCGATCGTTTTCAGATTCGTCTCGCGGATGCCGAAGATAGACGCGAGACGCAGGTTGTTCGAAATCTCACTCGTTCAAGAATCAACCCGAGCTGCCTACAACAGTATTCAGGCTTACATTCTCGCGCTGAGACGACTGCCTGCTAGTATTGGTAGAGAGGGAGAGATATTGAGAGAGAGAGAAAGAGAGAGAGGAGAGAGAGGGGGGGGGGGAGAGAAGAGAGACAGAGAGCGGAGTAATTTCAGTGGTCGAGTGTATGATCGTCGAGAAACAGCTCAGCTTTCCACACGAAAAGATCAAGGAATACCTCAAGGCAAGAATCGATTCATCGATTTTTCAATCTTTGAAAAATTTGTCGACCAACGAGCCGAGAATTCCTCCGGCATCCTTAATACCCTCCTTGACTTTGTCCATTGTGTTCTTGTCCTGAACTACATCTCTCTCTCTCTCTCTCTCTCTCTCTCTCTCTCTCTCTCTCCCTCCCTCCGACTCTCTCTCTCCATCTCTCTCTCCCTCCGACCTTCTCTCTCTCTCTCTCTCTCTCTCTCTCTCTCTCTCTCTCTCGGAACTCACAGAATATTTGCTGTTGCACAGATCTTTGCCGTTGCAACAGCAGAACTTTAAGTCATAGCCGAGAATCTTTGTCTGCTGACACTGATTCGGCGAAATCTGAAAGTATTGATTTATTGATTGACTGCTCGATTCTTTCACCATGCATCGTTTCGTCGAGCAGCCTCCCTTCTGCAGGTTGAACATCGAATTCGTCTGTCCGAAGACGGTCGCGTTGTAACAAAAGTCCTGCAGTTGCGCGCTCTCTCTACCTCTCTCCTTTTCCTCCCTCCTTCCCTCTCCCTCTTTCCCTCTCTCTCCCTCTCTCCTCACCCTCCCTCTCCCTCTCTCCTCTCCCTCCCTCTCTCCTTTCTCTCCCTCCTCCCTCTCTCTCCCTCCCTCCTCCCTCTCTCCTTCCCTTCCTCTCTCTCACTGTGGAATCGTCGCAATCTGCCTGGTCAGTGCCCACCGGCTGCCCGCTGACATATGTGTATCCGGTGTGGCAGCGAAGTGCACTCAGGTGTGAAACGAGGAGCGAAAGGAGTGAGAGGAGGGCGAGTGACCGCATCTAGAATCACT
>CAWZYM010000101.1:0-55000 GCA_963966185.1 Rhabditoides inermis | reverse complement strand
TGCTTCATAACATATCATTATGATTGTGTTGTCAAATTCAGATATAACGATTCCGGATAAACGATTGATTGATTTATTGATTGACTAACCGCCAATCGACTATGATCAGGTGGCGGAGCTGTGTGCTCCTCTCTCCACAGGAGACACGGGAATGATGCCCGACAGAATAACACACTGGAAGATGAGCAGTCTGGTGAGACTCTCTCTCTCTCTCTCTCTCTCTCTCTCTCTCTCTCTTTCCCTCCCTCCCTCTCTCTCTCTCTCTTTCGCATCTCTCTCTTCCAGGAATACGGTAAGTGGGTGCGGTGGACGGACGAACCCACTGTCGTGTCCTACCTCGGAAAGGAGCTGTGTCTGCGGGACCTGATCGTGAGTTGGTTGCTCTTTTTTCCTTTTTCTCGTTATTTTTCCTTGTCCTTCTGCACAAGATAAGTGTCGCGGACGCGATGTAAACACTACGAAGACCAATAGAATGACTGTGTATCTACTGAATAAATATGCATGAACACTTTGTATCTACTAGTAATAAATTATAATCGATAAACAATCGATAACGATCAAAAGAGTCAATCCTGGCTACGACGAAACTCTCCTGCCAGACGCGATGGGCGGAGCCTGAAATTGGCAATGCGACCACAATTGACCGTAGAATATTTGTCTCTCCGGAATCCGTATTATTTAAATCAGAATTGAACAGAACTGATGGTCCCGGACCGACAACATTCAAATACATGAACGTAACCCATCCGAAGAGTATAAAAGCTCATCCGGGATACAATCAAATCACTTATCCGCACTTACCGGACTTGCGACCGTCAGGCGCGGTGAGTCCATGCGACATGACAATTAATAGAACGATGTGGAATGGCTTCTGAATGGCAACTACAGGGTGAATGGAATGTATAATACATTTCGATGAATTACGAGTAATACAGCGGATAGAATGCAGAATGTTCGCAGTTGAGTGAATCTTCCCGACGCGAGCTACCGTAACCACGCACTGGAACCAAGTTCAAGCTACCGTATCCCGCTACTTCTACAAGTACATCATCACCGTGTGATTCAACTACCGTAAACCGTGTCTCGTTACCGTACTTCTCCCACTTCAAATGCTCGCGTAAACATGCAATAACGTATTCAATAAATGAATCAATGAAACGTTTACGTGTACTTGGTGAAGGTCTTGGGTGCGCACAATAAGACCATAGTGAATCACATCATAAGTAACTCGTGCTACTTCTCCCCCTCCTTACTCAACGTCCTTGTTTTTCCTATTCCCCGCCTTCTTTCGAACCTCCCCCAGGCATTCGAGAGTGTTTTGATAAGATCATACGCAACTCTCCTTTTCTATCTGTCGAATGCCAGGTGGTGCACCCGGACCTCGATCGCTTGCTCGTCTACGCAGTCAAGATACTCAACACAGACAGACATCTCATCCTGTCTGGACCCAGCTATTCTGGGAAGACGACGATTGTCAAGGTAGAAAGGGGGTTCTTACTATAGGGGGTAGGGGCAATAGAGAGAGAGAGAGAGAGAGAAAGAGAGAGAGAGAGAGAGAGAGAGAGAGAGAGAGAGGAGAAAGACCTTTCTCTTTCAGCGCCTCACCCGCCATCTGCAAAACCTTCGTGAACACGCCAAGTTTGTGTGGCTGGATGCCAAGTATAGACTCGACCTGCCTACGATACAGAGAGTGTTCGCGGAAACACTGGAGGGAGTGAAGCATGATGAGAGTCTGGTAAGAAGGAGAGAGAGAGAGAGAGAGAGAGAGAGAGGAGCTCCTTCCAGTTCGTTGTGGTGGACAAGTTCATGTTCGCCGAGCCACTTCTGCCACTCATAGAACTCTACGTGGATCAGCAGCAAATCATACAGGCCGGAGTGCCAGTCAACACGTTCATCAAGGTCAAGGTGCGTCTCTCTCTCCCTCTCTCTCTCCCTTCCCCCCTCTCTCTCCCTCTCTTCAGTTCATCCTAATCTGCGAACAGTTGGACTGGGAGTGTCTCGACAACACCCGCCTTCTCCACTCATCTTTTGCCCATCTCTCCGCCACCATCCCTCCTCCGAACGTGCAACAGCATATAGCTGAACAGCTCCTCTCGTGGAATCTGCACACAAAGTGGGTGTGACGTCATCGTGACGTCACATATGCCATCATTTTCAGGGCGTTCTCGTCCGAGTACCACTCTCTGGTGAACCCGCTCGCCACGGCTATCGTGAAACTCGTCAATGAACCATACTGTGTGAGCGTGACTCTCATCTCTCTCTCTCTCCCTCTCTCTCTCTCTCTCTCTCTCTCTCTCTCTCTCTCTCGCTCTCTTTCTCTAACTTCTCCTTCAAAGGCTTCCAACGTGATGTCATCATTGACGCGCTTAGTGAAAGGCCTCCACTTCTCCTTCCCCGACAACACACCAGACATCGACAGGTATCATTTGATCAATAACCACAGAGAGAATGAGAGAGGAAGAGTGATGGAGAGAGGGATTCTTCAAGGTGCGGTCAGTCTCTTCGAAAGCCATTCGGGAGTGTTTCGAAGACATACTTAGCAAGGCTTTCCGAAGTGTTCGGGAGTGTTCGGGAGTATTTCGAAGGCAATTCGGGAGTGTTCTGAGGGCGATTCGAAAGGCAATTCCAAAGTGTTTCGGAGGCAATCGGGAGTGTTTCGAAGAGACTGACCCACTCTTCAGCATGCTCCGTTTGTGGGTACACGAGGCATTGCGAGTGTGTGGCGACTACTTGGACGGAAACATGCAGAAGCTTCTCATACAGGTATAATTGCACGCAAACCAGGAGAGGTGAGGGCACCGTTCTCGAGCTGCCAGTATTTTCGGGAAATTCTACAACCTGTAGACATCAATTGTTACAAAATTCTTTTACACTTGAGAAAACCCGCAGGACATCCGGGGGCTTCTGCACAGCGAGTTCAACACATCCGAAGAGGCCCTTTACGACAATCTACTGCCACATCGAGAGGGCGAGGACGAGGGTGCGAGAAAATCGATAGTGGTGAGAATCGATATTATCGATTTTGCAGGCGAGGCGCTGGACATGCGTCTGCTGCTCTTCTCGGAGATTGATGTACACGAGAACATGGACGGCATTCCCTATATGCCCGTTAAGGTCTTTCTCGTCTCGTCTCTCTCTCTCTCTCTCTCTCGCTCTCTCTCTCTCTCTCTCTCTCTATCTCTCTTACTTTTCCTTTGTAGGACCGTCGTCTCTTCAATCGTTCCATCGAGAATTTCGTGTTCGAATATCGCCGAAATCACAAGGCGGACGCTATTGCACTGGCTATAACGGAGTGAGGGGAGAGAGCGAGAGACAGGGAGTTAGAGAGGGAGAGAGAGAGAGGGAGAGAGAGAGTCAGAGAGAGAGAGAGAGAGAGAGAGAGAGAGAGAGAGAGAGCCTTTAAGCTACACCACCTCGCACGTACTACGCTGTGTGCGCGTGCTGCGACAGACGAACGAGCATCTATGTCTGGCAGGGAGGTGAGAGAGAAAGAGAGAGAGAGAGAGAGAAAGAGAGAGAGAGAGAGAGAGAGCGAGAGAGAGAGAGAGAGAGCGAGAGAGAGAGAGAGAGAGAGAGAGAGAGAGAGAGAGAGAATCATTCAGACCCTCGTCCGGTCGTCTCTCCGTGCTGACTCTGTCGTGCTATGCCACATCGGCCCAACTCCTGCACTGCTTCCCACCCACCACGTCCTATGATCAGTTCTACGGAACACTTCAGGTATCTCTCTCTCTCTCTCTCTCTCTCTCTCTCTTTCTCTCTCTCTCTTCCCCTCTCTCTCATCTCTCATCTCTCTCAGGAGGTCTTCTGTCGCGCGCTTCTTTCGATCGCTACAGGAAACCACCCAATTGCGATTGCCATCCACTTAGACTACATGGTAAGAAGTTGCAAAAAAACCGCAAAATAAAAACCCACCATTTCCAGTATGAGAAGCTGGATTTCCGGTGGATGGAGGCGCTTCGCATGTGGGCGGATCGACCCACCACGCATCTGATTCCCGATGAACAGGTAGATCTCTCTCTCTCTCTCTCTCTCTCTCTCTCTCTCCTTCTCTCTTTCTCTCTCTCTCTCTCTCTCTCTCTCTCTCTCTCTCTTCAGTTGCTGTCCCTGGGCGAACAGCTGATCGAGTGCGAGAAGAATCTGACGAGTCAGCTGCAGGGAAGCGGCGTCCGACTGCCGGGGTGATTCGTTGATCAACTGTGCTCTGTCGTTTTGTGTTTTTGACTTGAAAAAGTAAGAAGAAACTGATGTATTTCGAGAGCTTCAAAAAAGTGCGGACAGTCCTCTGTTTCCGAAGTGTTTCGAAGAGAGAGAGAGAGAGAGAGAGAGAGAGAGAGAGAGAGATGCCTGTTTCAGGCAGCGCCTTCCGCGCTACCTGCCTATCGAGGTGCTGAAGGACGTGGCGGCTCTTCGAGAAGTGCTCACTGCGAGGGCGTACGACCTTCTTCATCTAGTGTTCCTAGTCGACGCCGCCTACGCAGGAGACTTCACCTGGTGCACCATCGACATATACAGGGTGCGCGCGATTCCTCTCTCTCTCTCTCTCTCTCTCTCTCTCTCTCTGTACATATATCTCCCTCTCTCATTCTATATCCTTCTCTCCTTCTCGTACCTCCCTCAACCATTAAACATACATGCGCTAAACTTATTATTCGAAATTTGATTCCATTTTTCAGCCACTCGCCAGCTCAGAAACTGACGAAATGTGCGTGAAGATTCTCTCCGAGACTGGAGAGGACACAAAAAGGTGAGGTTACTAGAATGAATCAACCAAACAATATTGAAAAAAGAAAATAGAAGAGTAACTGATGAAGAACTTGCGAAAGTAAGAGTTGCGGTAGGAGAATAATCTACTTGACTACAAAATTAACAGTTACGGTAAATAGAAGAATTATTTGATCGAAAAAAGACTATACTAATACTATATACATGTCAATTGGTCATAGTTGTTCCATAATTTACTAGGATCTACCGCCTGCTGCGGCGAATCTACGAAGTCGCCAAGGAGCACGTGCTCAAGTTCGGATCCAGGTGGGCTGACGTCATCTGATCAGTGACGTCATCATTGATGATGTCAGCACGACGCTGGTGCAGTTCGAGCGCCATCTGTCGTCGACGGCCGACCTGTGTCGACTCTGCGACACTTTCCAAGCCATCTTCATCGCCAGCAAAAAGTAGGAAAAAATAAAATAAAATAAGCAAAACGTAGTCTCTCGAACTCTCTCGCATATGCCGAAATCGAATAGGCCCTATATTGAACCTGTTTTTGCGGTCAGTCTCTTGGAAACATTTCGGAATTGCCTTTCGAATCGCCCCCAGAACACTCCCGAATTGTCTTCGGAACACTTCAGAACAATGCCTTTGAAACATTTCGAAAACGCTTACGAATAGACTGAACGAACTGTTTTTTTTTAAATTATTTTCTCATCTCAGAACGCTCACCGCTCGACTCAAGGCACTGGCTCAGGCACTGGCCACTGTGGCCAGTATAAGGGTAGGGAGAGAGAAAGAGAGAGAGAGAAAGAGAGAGAGAGAGAGAGAGAGAGAGAGAGAGAGAGAGAGAGAGAGAGAGAGAGAGAGAGAGAGAGGGTTCAGGACCTTGGTCTGCACTCGTCTGTCCAACTGGCCGCCTTGGACGCGGTCCAATTGGAGCACAAGCAGGAGGAAGAAGAAAGGGAGCTGATCGAGAAGAAGAGAAGACTCAACAACATCGCAGATGAGGTGAGCTGGCATACTCACTCTACTACCCTATATCTCATCACCCTGTTAGTAGTCCTTAGCTGACAGTTGACAGTGAGGAAAGGGTGAAAGAAGTAGAAAGAGGACAGAGAGAGAGAGAGAGAGAGAGAGAGAGAGAGGGGGGGGAGAGAGAGAGAGAGAAAGAGAGAGAGAGAGAAAGAGAGAGAGAGAGAGAGAGAAAAGAGAGAGAGAGAGAGAGAGAGAGAGAGAGAGAGAGAGGGAGAACTTCCCAGGTGTCTCGTCTGACGGAGCGCGCTAACGAAGAGTCGGCGACACTCGCCCTCGATCGAATCCGACTCGAGGAGCTGTCGGCCCAGTTGGACAAGAACCTCAAGGTACTTATCAAATCAAATGAAATCAAATCAAATCGTTTATCCGGATTCGTTATATCTGAACATGACACATTCATGATAATATGAAGCATAGAGTAGTGCCTAAAAAGCTAGATACAGAGGCTAGCCCAGTTGGACAAGAACCTCAAGGTATTCATCATTTGCACACTCGAAAGGTGCGGTCAGTCTCGTCGTAAGCAATTCCGAAGAGTAGCATTGGAAGCGAGTCTAAATAAATTCGGGAGCACTTCGACAGTGATAGTGACACTGGCTTTCCGCTTCAAAATGAACAAAATAGTGCTCAATCGCTAGGCCTTTTTATCAATGTGGACATTGATTTTTTTCCACGGAGCACGTAATTATATTCTCGATCTTCAATGACTTGTTCGAATCATTTCAGGCTCCGCTAGACGAGTTTCGCGAGTGCGCCCGAGAAGCGGCCAGGTTCAAGGTAAACATACGCCTTTACGTATGGAAATGTAATAAACCGCCACAAACTTAAAGGGACATACCACTCTAAATTTTGTGTATAAACCAAGCATTTAATGTGCAGGAAAATGAAAATACGATCACTTTTCATGAACATAACATACATTTAAAAATGTTAAAAATGAGCATGAGATGCATAAAACGTGTTGCAAAAATATACGCATAGTGTACTGAAGGGACAATATCTGCGGGTGGAGTGTGATTTACGACCGTAAAGCACACTCCATCTGCAGAAATTGTCCCCTGAGTACACCACATCCACAAAATGCAAAAAAAAAATTGCGACGCGTTTTCTGCACGTTCTGTTCGATTTTAATAAATGTTTGTTTCTGAAAAGTGATTGTATTTTCATGTTCTTTCAAATGCTAATCGTAGTTTATGTACAAAATTTAAAGTGGTATGTTTCTTTAAGAAACGCGCACAGTCACATACATATCACCTACATATCACACATCATCAGTCAACTAATAAAGTAACGAGGGCGCACGACGCTATAAAATGTAGAGACAGACATATGTAGCGTTGGTAGTGTTTTCAGATGTATCCGGCTTGTTTTGTGGTGTTTACTAACAAGATAACTGGTAACATCTTCAGGGCAGTGACTACAAGAAAATGGCGTCCATACAGAAGCCAGCTGTCGGCACGCGATACGTGGCAGAAGTGCTGCGACACCTGTTCGAACCGGGTTCACACCATGTGAGGAGAGGGAAGAGAGAGAAAGAGAGAAAGAGAGAGAGGGAGAGAGAGAGGAGAGGAGAGAGGTAGAGAGAAGAAGAGAGGGGGAAAGATAGAAAGAGAGCTCTTTCAGTACGCAACACGATGGAGACGTGGGCGGGGTCGCAGAGGATGCTGCGCGACCCGCGCCTCGCAGGGAAGATTGCTACATTCGACCCCGCGAGTCTCTCTCTCCTTCTCTCTCTCTCTCTCTCTCTCTGTCTGTCTGTCTCTGTCTCTGTCTCTCTCCCCCTCTCCTTTGCTCTCTCTCCCTCTCCCTCTTCCTCTTTCTCTAACCCTCCCCCCCCCTCTCTCAGGAGCTGCTCTCGCTGACACGATGCGCTGTCTGCGCAAGTACATCGAGCACCGCGAGTTCCGACCGCAGAGAGTGGCGCCCGATTCCAACCTCGCCGCGAGTCTGTCCAAGTGGGCAAATGCCGCCCTGCAACTCGGAGTGTGAGAAGAGAGGGAGAGAGAGAGAGAGAGAGAGATAGAGAGAGAGAGGGAGAGAGAGAGAGATTCCCTCACTGCAGCACGTCTTCCCTGCTGAAGGAACAGCAGGGTGAGTTGCGGGGGCTGGCGGTGGAATGCGAGCGGCGGGAGCAGCAGATACTAGAGTGGAAGGCGTCATAGACGACCAGTCGGAGAAGGTGACGGTCTCTCTATTCCTCTCTCTCTCTCCCTCTCTTTCATTCTCTCTCTCTCTCTCTCTAGTTGTCTCTCTCTCTCTAAACCCCCCCCCCCTGCAGACGGAACTGGATGCTCGTTGTTCGGAGTTGGTTGGCCCGTTCTCTGGCCGACCGTCGCCGCGTGTTGGACCACCAGCGCAGGAGTGGCGGACTGTTGGAGGCACTCCAGCCACATACCGACAGGTCCGTGCCAATCCTTGCCAACTTTGCACTGCACCATTCCTACGCTCATCGCTTGCTCCCGCTCGCACCCTTTCTCTCCACAAGGCCGCTTTCTCCATTGTAGCATCGATCACATACACTGTGATTAACTGATATTCGCTGTACCAGATGGCGTTCGGAGCTTCTGGAAGACGAGTCGCGCCTGGAGCAGCTGGTGGGACACACGGCCGTACACGCGGCATTTGACGTCCTGCTGGGCATACAGAACGCCGCAGTCAAGGGGGTGATTAAAACAGTCCGATTCCTATGGACAGTCGAACGAAACAGTCCGATCAGTACTATGGACGGTCGATCAATCGTTTATCCGGAATCGTTATATCTGAATATGACAACACGATCGGTGAGAACACAAATGGACAGTCAAATAAAGGGTGAATAAAACAGTCCGCTCAATCCTAATGACAGTGTCCGTCAATAGTATGGTGTACTCTCTTATTGTAGACGACACTGAAACTGTGGAAGAGACGCTGGCAATGTACGGAGTGGCAGTGGACATGCGAGTGTTGACGCCAGAGACATCGTCACGCAGATATTGAGGTTCTCTCTCTCCCCCCCTCCATCTCCCCCCACCCTCCCTCTCTCACCCTCCCTCCCTCTCACTAGCTCCCTCCCTCTCTCTCTCCCTTCCTCTTTCACCTTCCCTCCCTCTCACTAGCTCCCACGGCGATTCACGTTAGTTGACGATCAGTCGGAGAAGGTGACGGTCTCTCTATTTCTCTCTCTCTCCCCCCCTCCCTCCCCCCCCCTCCCTCTCTCACCCTCTCTCCCTCTTTCTCCCCTCCCTCTCTCCCCCCTCCCTCTCTTACCCTCCCTCCCTCTCTCTCCCCCTCCCTCTCTCCCCGTTCCCTCTCTCACCCTCTCTCCCTCTCCCCCTGCCCTCTCCCCTGCCCTCTCCCCCCCTCTCCCTCCCTCTCTCACCCTCCCTCCCTCTCACTAGCTCTCTCCCTCTCTCTTTCCCTCCCTCTTTCACCCTCCCTTCCTCTCTCTAGCTCCCTCCCTTCGCGGCGTCGCTTCGCGCTCCTCCTCGATGAGAACAACACGACAGTCGACACGCTTAGCCGCCTTCTCCCGAACGCACAAAAGGTACGCTGTGTTGAAATCCTGAAGGTGTGTTTAGTCTCTTCGAAACAGTCTCTTCTCTCTCTCCCCCCCCCTCCATCTCCCCCCCACCCTCCCTCTCTCACCCTCCCTCCCTCTCACTAGCTCCCTCCCTCTCTCTCTCCCTTCCTCTTTCACCTTCCCTCCCTCTCACTAGCTCCCACGGCGATTCACGTTAGTTGACGATCAGTCGGAGAAGGTGACGGTCTCTCTATTCTCTCTCTCTCTCCCCCCTCCCTCCCCCCCCCTCCCTCTCTCACCCTCTCTCCCTCTTTCTCCCCTCCCTCTCTCCCCCCTCCCTCTCTTACCCTCCCTCCCTCTCTCTCCCCCTCCCTCTCTCCCCGTTCCCTCTCTCACCCTCTCTCCCTCTCCCCCTGCCCTCTCCCCCTGCCCTCTCCCCCCCTCTCCCCCTCCCTCTCTCACCCTCCCCTCCCTCTCACTAGCTCTCTCCCTCTCTCTTTCCCTCCCTCTTTCACCCTCCCTTCCTCTCTCTAGCTCCCTCCCTTCGCGGCGTCGCTTCGCGCTCCTCCTCGATGAGAACAACACGACAGTCGACACGCTTAGCCGCCTTCTCCCGAACGCACAAAAGGTACGCTGTGTTGAAATCCTGAAGGTGTGTTTAGTCTCTTCGAAACAGTCTCTTCACAACGCCTTCGCAACATGCTTTCTAGTCGTGTTTCTAAAGCGTTTCGAAGAGACTGACTGCTTCATTAGACTGGATCACTGGATACACATTTTTGTCACATCCTTGGAGTGGACTTTAGGTTGACATGCGCGATCGCGAGTGGCACACAGTGGCGACTCGAGCTGCTGTGACCAAGGCGGGTCTTCGGAGGAGCACCCACGGTGGCTCTCTCTCTCTCTCTCTCTCTCTCTCTCTCTCTCTCTCTCTCTCTTTACCCTCCCCTTCCAGATATTCCATCACTTCTCGCGCTGCCCGCCCATCCAATACATGGATCTGCTCCAGCGCGGAGAGGACAGGGAGGTGTGTTAGCCAACAATGTGTCTCAACTCCATCATGCATTCACTCATCCACATCGTAGACGAGATAGCATGAATGACTTCCGGCTCACAGGTGCGTTTCTTCGACCGCACTCTCGAACTTCCCGACGACTTTCTCTTCGTTTTCGTGGCCGACGATGGGATCAAGTACGACCGACAGTTCCTGCGACTCGTGGGTGAAATCAAAAATCAAAAAAAAAACTTTATTTAGAATCTCAATACACAAAACATAACTGTCTCGCTATGGAGCTGGTCCCGTGAGCGTCGATATCGATAAATCATGCCGAACCGTGAGCGTGATTTATCGATATTGACTCGTGGGTACAAACGAGAAAATCAGCCGCGTGAACTTATTTAGGTGGACATCTTTGCTGTCAATGAGGCACTGGGTGCGAGCATGGAACTACACCCCAGCGAGACGGCGGGAGGGGTGAGAGAGAGAGAGAGAGAGAGAGGGGGGGAGAGAGAGAGAGAGAGTGAGAGAGAGAGAGGGAGAGAGAGAGAGAGAGAGAGAGAGAGAGAGCCGTCTCCAGGTCCGACGGGGTGCTGTCGCTGCTGTCTCGGCTGTCCGCGTCGGACGTGTTGGATTCGCAGGAAGTGACTGATAGGCTGATCGCGGCCGCAACGCGACAAGACAACGAGGACGAGTAGACCACTCCACTGCTTCACTCCGATTTCAAGATTTCGATATTTCATGTTGCCATATGTACATTGTGAACACTTTTTGTGAGAAAAAACGGTGTTGAATGAGAATGTGTTGTGTTTTTGTAACGCCAATAGCACGTGCGGGTTCTGTCCTCGGAACTATCGAAATCCGTATTATTGGGACTCGCAATAGGATTTACATTAAACAATTGAAGAGAGTGTGGGTTTTCCTTGGCGCGAGCGTGACGTGGCCACGATGCAAACGGGGCAGTACATAACAATTATATAAATTATAAATTAAACCTGAAAACCAAAAAGTTCAAGCGTGATCGCGAACCCCGCGTTTGTCGAAGAAACGCGCGCATTGATTTCAAATTCCCTCGCAAAACTAAAAGTGTTTCGATTAGATCAGATTAACAATCCGCCGTGAGAGCCCGTTTACATTTTTGCCTTCGACCGGCATACATCAGGCACCATGACACCAGACACCCCGACACCCCGACACCATGGCACCACGATGTTGACAACAGAAATCTCGCTTTTCTCCCTCCCTGTTTCCATCTCTCTCCTAGACATAGTCTCTCTCTCTCCCTCTCTCTTACGCTCTCTCTTACGCTCTCTCTTTCTTACGCTCTCTCTCTCTCTCTCTCTCTCTCTCTCTCTCTCTCTTTCCAATTTTTGTCTCTATTCCCCTTTCTCTCTCCTTCTTTCATACAATTTCTCATTTTTCCGCTACATATCTTTGTCTTTGTATGATCACACGCGCGCTGCTAATAATTTATCAGATTCAACACACATACATGAAATAAACAACAAATCGTCCGTAAACTACTCATGGAGAGTAACAAAGATATAGCCGTACCAAATGTTCTCAGCCGAAAACAAGACAGAGCCTTGGCTGTGAGAACTAAATTATTCAAATGATAATTTATATCACATCCGGAAACCACGAAAAAGTATCACCTTTTATCCAACGTTTCGGTACTAGGCCTTCATCAGGGATGGACAGAACACACCTACAATCACAGATAAGCAATAAAAAACACAAGCAATAGGTCACAAGGTATGTAAAAACCGGAAATGAATAAGTGGTGAGGAGAGAGTGACTCGGTATGGGTAACGTGTGATCATAGGGCGGGGTAATGAGCGGCGTGGCCCGCGGCAAGTACTCATACGCCAGTGATCAATCGATACGCCTACACCGGAAGTCGAGATGAATAGGGACTAGAGAGACAGCAGAGGTGTGCGAGTCTCGTACTTCCTATTCAAGATGGGATTGGTATTATTGATCTCAAGGGCTTCTACAGTACACCTCGCTTGGGCTAGCGTTCGACTGCGACTATGGTGACAGTGAAGGACGTCTTCTCCCGAGGGTGCGAATCCATGATGTGTCGCCGATGACTCCGCCAGCTCGCTTGTGCTCGGCGATCCTCGTCTCCAATGGGCGACCCGTTTGACCGATGTCGTGTTCACTACAAAGATCGCAAGATATACGGTAGATCGTACCCTTCTTTTGACAGTCTCCTTCTTTACCAAATGGACAGGACTAGACATGACCTGGTGTTGCATGACGTGTCGTATCGTCTGTTGTTGCACAGGAGCGAGCGAAGTGACGGACCCGGCTTGTCGACGACGGCGATCTCCAGACCCGACTTGCGCACGCAGTGCCTGAGAGCTGAAGCGAGAGAATCGTCAATGAACGGAAGACACAACGTAGGGAGTACGTTGCGAGAGGAGGCAGATGAAACACTGAATTTCGAAGTTGAGCACTAGGATGCGAAAATATGATGAAAATGATGCACTTTTGTCAATACTATGTGTCGGAAACACTCCCTTTAAGACTTCAGGGTACTGTAGAACTATTGGACAACATAATGTTATCGTCGACACTTTATAGAAATGTTGAGCGTGCAAACGGAATATAGGCACTCTAGAGTTTCGTTTTATCACAAAAAAAGTTTCTAAATCTCAACACAACCATGACACATGACATATCCTATATACTTGACGATTCTGAAATTATATATATACGCATTTATACACTGTACAGAAAATAGATGGGACGCCACGTGAATAAAAAAATGGAATAAAAATGACCGTTGCCGTTGCACTGCGTGACTTTTGCGTGACTGAATAGTCTGTGCTCTCATGGTTTCTACGCACACTACTTTCTACGCACACTAACTTACCATTGACCTCATAGGTCACTCAATCAATCGATATATAGCTTATCAGAACGGTGAGAAAGTATTGAGAGACGAGGACAGATAGGGTATGAATTCCCCATTTTCACAGTACGCGACCTATCGGCGGTCGAGAGGGGGGGGCACTTTTGAAAAAGAAGTTTTGTGAAATTTCATCAATCCCGAAAAGAGGAGGATAGCGTACAGATGTGTCATTTTTGATTGTGTTCGAGAACTCCGAGGAGAAGACTGTGGGGAAGACGTGTGGTGTTCCGGTGCGTGAGATGCAGAGCTGCCGTATACCGTTACTTACAGACAGATAAACAGACAGACAGTGCGTTTTCAATTTATTAGGATTGTTTTGATGGATTGTGCATTGGAATGATAGGAGTCGAGAAGAAATGACTCTCTGAGCGGGGATCTGTTTGGTGTTTTGTTTCGTATCCCGTCATTTCGCTCGGCAGACATCGGACGGAACGGTAGTTGATCATGCGGTTATGTTGTTTCCACTGTTCCTTTGCTAGTCCGATGGTCCGCTTCTCGCTCACTCGCCATGTGAGATCATCGTTGTGTAGTCGGTTGTTTCGGAAATGGCAATTTTATCAGGTAAGTAAATTGTTATTGAAAATATTCGTTATCACGCTCTACTAGTAGTGTTTAGAAATATTGCGCGCCAGTTGTGTTTTGTCTGCACGCCTGCGATCTCTTGTTTTGCAACGTTCTCTCGTACTCGATTCTCCGTCACATTGTTATTTTCAATTTTTGTTGTAACTTTTGCGTTATTCTTATGAAAATGTGAGTGTATATGGTTATGACGGTTATGACGACGCGTCCCAATGTGTTTGTAAAGCTATCATTCTGATTCATCCATTCCACACGCTTTTGCTCGCCGTACAAAACGATTCAAATATTTGCGTTAGCGACGACGATGAAAGCAGGCGCAATCGCCAGTCGTCTGATTTTGATCCGGCCCCATATGCTATCCGCCCTTGCTCAATTTGCCGCCGCTCGACATGTGTGCTGTTCCAGATCAGCGACTTTGCCATCGTGACATGTGGAACGAGTTTGTGACTCAGAACGCAGGCATTATAGGGCGCGCCCTCTGCGAGAGTGAGAGAGAGAGAGATGGGATGGGAGAGCGCCCAGCCCAACGATTGCGGTCGCCGCCGTTTTGTGGTGGCGAAATGACCTTCCTCGAATGCGGCCCTTCTGCCTGCCTGCATCGCACACCCGCGCTGTTTTATCGTTCTGTCTGATTGGTTGCACTGCATCCACAACATCGTTGCTCGTTTTTTTCTGCGCGCGCGAGGATATCTTGGCAGTGAGATTGCATGGATGGGGGAATGGTTAGGCGCCGATGCGAGTGTATGTGCTTCAGGGGTCCTGCTCATTTGCTACGGGCCTGCACCTCGCGCGCGGGCATTGGCCAGCTGAATAGCGCGTTGTTGCAATGCGTGCGTATCAATTTCCCGTTCGTGGCTTACGTTGTACCGTCTTTGCATTTTCGTATTGCCCGTATTTCCTATATTAATCGCCCTATTTCCGTATCTCGACTACGTAAGTGTTGCAATTGGCATCTTACTGACGCTAACGCGTTGATTCGATGATATTGGTTACTCGCTGTGCGCGGGCGTCGTTGGTGTCGCATCCGGCGCGTCTTTTTCGTGTTGCCGTTTCCGATCGTCTCCATTTGCTGCAATCCGCACGTTCCACTCTGGCTGTCATGGCGATGATGCCTTTGTCACGACTCGGCCAACGCGCCTCGATGATAAATGAATGAGGGTGCCGTCACTCGACTCGTCGCCATGTCGCGACCAGCAGAAGATGCCATTGCGCATTCGAACCGCTCTCGATCCTCGATCTTTCTACACTCCCCCGCTCCCAACACAACAGAAGAAACGGCGCTTTTTGTCTCATAGAAGAGCACTGAATGATTCACTTTGAAAACGGTGCCGCGCAATGTGCACGATGTTTACGGTGTCGTTTAGTCGTAACCTGGGGAGGGGTGACGCGACCAACGGCGAATGTTCACTGCTCAACGGTTACATACCAATGACAAGCCCTTGTTTAGGGTTTTCCCCAACGCACGTTTTCCCTTTTGCATGAATAATATGCGATAAGAAACCTATGAGCAGGTGCGGCTGTCGGGTGACTCATGTTGTCCAGCGACAGACCACGCGGTTTGCGCATGTGTGTGTGTACCGGTAGCCTTGACAGTATTTGTCAATGACGCATGGGTGAAGAGTGGAAAGAGGGGCGGCAGAGAACATTTTGCTCGCTCGAAGATAGTCGCTGATCAGCGAGCGACGTGTGTTTGTTGAGGCTCTCTCTCTCACTCGCCTCACTTGATTGTCGGCTGGTGTGTCCATCTGAGTGAAGAATGTGCGCTGTTCGCGTCGACTCTCTCTCTCCCCGCCACACACGTGTGCAGACCCACGAAAGAGGTTCTTTTTGTCGTGACCTCCCTCAACCGATTCGCCGCTAATTGATTCGCTCCGTTGATCCTCATCCATTCCCTCGCCGATTCAGTTAAGTGGATTACATCGTTTTCGGGTTCACGGTTACTCATACGGAATAATATGGGTGTTGTTGTTTCTACGTGATGCGTCTCTCGAAATAATTGTACATGCGACGTCATTCATTGTTAGGCATGCATGCGTATGGTGCATGATGCATGTCCTATGAATGAAGAACGCGCATCAGAGGGTGGAAATGGGCAGTATATTGCAGATACATTCGCTGGGTTGAGCTGTTTTCAAACGTGTTGTGTGTGAGCGGAGATCATTGCGATTTTGGGTCGCGATTATCTCTCCTCACTGCAAAGTGTTTTGAAGGGAGCTGCGTCGTGCAACTCGCTTTTCATCTCTCGCTATCTCACGCCCCAGCTTAGAATACCTATATGTGTGTGGATATGTGTGTTAGCAACGAGTGATGCGGGTATACATTTGATTTCCGCTGTTCCACCTCATCGCGGAATATTATTATTGCTCAGGAGGCTCGTTCTGCAACAGAGTGCGCCGCACTTGATACACGTGCACGGTTTCGCGTGCACTGTTCTCTTGATGCAGCTGTTCGCATTGCATTGCATTAGAGTTGATGACGCCTGACCGCCCTGCTCGCGTGTTCCCGAGACGTGATATACTATGGATTAATTGTTTGTTGTGTTGTTGTGATGCGAGGGGTGCCTCGGAAGGGCGGTGTTTTGTGTGAGTGGCCGGCTGTGTGGCGAGAGAAAGAGAGAGGGGGAGAGGGCAGTCGTTGTGCCCCCCCCCCCTCTTTCTCTCTCTCTCTCTCTGTCTCTTCCGCCTGCCCACATAGTCAGCCGAGTATTGCATAGCAACTGAACAGTGCTCTCTTTTTCCGTCTCACTCACTGCGTCCGTCTCCCTTTCTCAATCTCCCCAGCAGAGAGTTTCACTTTCATTTCCCGCCGAGTTGGGAGGGGGGGCCGTTGTGTGCGCGGCTCGACCTCGAATTTGAATGTTGAATACGACGTGTGTGTGTGTGCGGTGTACTGGTGCTCTGTGACGCGTGAGCGGTGAGCCATGCGTCTTTTCCGCCTCTCTCCCCCCTCCTTGCTTTCCCGTCTGCTCCAAAAGGGCGGACATGCGTCTCCATGATGCACTCTGGATATGTGTTTGCTTGTTTTCGCTTGACGCGAGTGATTGCGAGAGTGTGGGTGTGTTTGTGTGTTTGTGCGAGAGCGGCTTTTGATCAGCACTCATTTGTTTGCGGGGTATGATTCGGCTCGTTCTCAGTTTCGAGCTTTTTTGCACAGTGAGTGCAAAGTGCGCTAATGCGCTGGCACGACTTTTGCAGATGGTGAATTGTCTATGCTGAGCGGCATTGATTGATTGTGGTGCTATGCTGACTGAAAACGCTGCGATGCACTGCTGCCTACTCTCTCTACGTCTATATTCTATATCCTCGCTCTCTTTTTATCACTACAATGCGCAAGGCGTGGTCGGGCGTGGGGCGCCCGCCCTGAGCCTATACCTATACTCGCTGACCGCTCGCTGGTTCCTCTCCCGTCTCTCGATACCCGTGTTTTCTTTATATCCTTCCGCGGATTGGCTATGTTTTGGTGTGCTGCTGCGTGTGAATCGGGAGCGTCTTTCGAGTTTCCGTCCAGTTCTCTTCTTTTTCCCTTTATCATCGACTCTTCTGTGTTTTGTGACGGAAGACGGATGGAAGTGACTGGCCGCCTGCGTCGTCGTCGCTTATCGCTTGTAGGCTGACTGGGTCTGGAATGCGTTCCGTATACACGTTATTTAGAATCGATAAGGTGTAAATGACTTGCACTATGCGCCCCCCCCCCCCCATTCCCCATACCCGGAAAAGAGGCCTATAGTGAGCGCTGCAGCTGATTCACACACACGGTCGTATCCGGCACTGTCTGCTTATCGTCCAACCTCCCCTCCCCCTCTCACTCTCGTTCCCTGTGCAATCGGAGTGATCGGCTTGTGATGCCGTCGCTTCGGTCGGATTGATCGTCCGAACCGTGGACTAGAGAGTGTGGTGGCATCGTTTCTGGCAGTGCATCAGCCCCGCCTGACCGACTCGCATTGTACTCTGTCCATTGTTCGCTCTGCGCCCCATCATTCTCGAAGCGCCTCTCGCTCTCTCTCACTTTGCGGTGGTAACTTGTTGATTGTGTTTACTATCTTGTCGCCGGTTTCGGTTTGGTGCGAAAGAAAGGGAAAGGTTGCGTTCGTGGCCGTCTCTCTAAAAGTGTACGGCTGTCCTTGTATGGTGTGTGGAGTGTGTTTGATATCGCTTATCGATTGGGTTTCTTTTTGCTGCTCGCTTGATGCGCGTTGCGGAAAATGCGGGGTTGGGTGGGGGGAAGAGAGTGTGGAGTGATTGCGTGATATGATGAGGTGCAGGTGGTGAGAGGAAGTGTGGTGAGAGAGAGTGGTGGGATGATAGAGAGCAGCGAGTGATCGAGAATGGACGTGAAATATTGATGGAAAAGCGTTTCCCAAGACTTGTCATGTTTGAAAGATCAAATGCTTTCGCATTTGGCATTCGCATATTTCTTGAGAACTTTTGTTGTCGAACTGGGGGTGACTGAGCTTATTTTGTTTTTGTCTTACTGGTAATAATGAGTCATGTGTCTGACTGATAGGAGGAGAGGCGCAGTTGGTTGGTGCGAGAGAGGGTGGAGAGAGCATGAGCAGGAGATGAGTCAGCTGATTTAGACGATGACTGGTAATTATTTCCTCCCCTCCGGTTTGGTCCATTCATCTCCCGTGATAAGCGATTGCGCAGCGGGCGATAACGATTGCTCTATATCTCGCTACGCGATTAGTATTTCTTTATTGCTCGATCGCTCTTGTCTCTCTGGCTTGTCGCAGTGGAGCCGTGAGAAGCGCGAAAGATCATTTATTGGTCTCCGTCTTCGTGGCTCACCGCCTCTGCCTCTCGCCTCTCCTCTCGCACTCGCTCTCCGGATCGCATTGATTGTTTTGCAATTTATCGGCGTGCTTAGTCGCCGA
Source organism: Rhabditoides inermis (assembly GCA_963966185.1). Classification (NCBI taxonomy): domain Eukaryota; kingdom Metazoa; phylum Nematoda; class Chromadorea; order Rhabditida; family Rhabditidae; genus Rhabditoides; species Rhabditoides inermis. The sequence continues at coordinate 36,393 of CAWZYM010000101.1, read as the reverse complement.
GTGGTTTGTTTGCTCGGCGTTTCATTGGTTTCAATGCCGGTTTTTATCTGACCCCGAAAGAGAGCTCCTGAGTCCTGAGGCGTTTTCGTCTCACGTGAGTGCGTTGGGGTGCGCAGTGAATGAGGAGGGGTGGGGGAGAGTTTGGCGGGTGAGCGTTGGTGACAGGTGATTCGAAGAGTGAGAGAGGTGAGGGAGCAGCGATTACAAGTGGCCCATACACAGGCCAATGTCGCAACTCGCAATCGCCACCCCTCCATCCACTCGTCCATAACCCGCGCCTCTACTTTCATAGCTATGCACTTTGTGATTGTGATCGCTGTCGTCGCCCTCTCACTGCCATATGTACGTATTCTTTGCTCTCACTTTTCCTCTTCTTCTTTTTCATAATTACATATTCTGCAGAGAAGAGGCGGAAAGGTTTTGCATAATACCTGTACGTCTAATCGATGTGTGTCGCCACAGACTTTCGTCCCTATCTCTTTCTCACAACGCGGCTCCATTTTTCGTCTCTCATGTAGACATTGTTGTGTCCCTTTCTCGCATCAATGTTTCTTGCTTGTCTAATGGCAAGATCTTTCTCTCCGTGTCTCTATGAATTTCCGAGCTTTGCAACGGCGATAGCCTGATAGAGCCAGCTGATATGGTAGCGTAGCGAGTGGGTGAGAGAGAGTGGCGAGTGAACAAAGTGTGATAGTGTTTCTATCGCGCTCGTATACCGTCTGTATCGTTTCTATAGTGCTCTCGTATCGCGTCTGTCATTTTCTCACCGTGTGCGACTGTGCGCGCTTTGATCTGCCCGCGCATCTCGACATCATTTCGTTGCAGTGGTCGGCAGAGAGCGGCAGTGGCAGTGGGAGTGAGAGCACTGCTAGTTGGTCCGTGTGGTGGTGTTGCGTGCGAGCCGTCGTGTGTCCCGTGGCAGCCATGGGCATGAACTGTCAGACCAAGCACGCGCTACACTGCGCCGTGCTCTTGGCCTGGATCGGCGCGTTTGCCTATTCGTGCGGCGTCTTCGCGCCCAGCCCCCTCCAGCTACATCCCTTTGAACAGTGAGTCGTGTTTGGATGGGTCTCTTCGAAACGAGCCTACGATACTGACTTCAAAACGCCATCGAAACACGATAAACAGCGTGTTTCGAAGGGGCTGTTTCGAGAGCGCTTCGAAAAGACTGACCTCTTAAGTGTTACTTTATTCTATTCGATACTATATTCTTTTTCTGGGTTGAAGTTGCACCCATGATCATAATGTTGCCAATTTTCTCACGAGTGTCTTGAAGCGTGTTACCATTTGACTCGCGGGTCGACAATTGCATTTGTAGCCTGCGTGCAATTCGCTCTTATTTTTATATGCGTGATACACAGTGTGTGTTCTTTGGCACGCAGGTGGGAAAGTTATTGAAATTTGCTCGAGTTTCCAAAAAAAAGTTTTCTCGTGGGCTGTATGTGTTTGTTGGGAAGAGATAGATTGAGAAATGGGCTGTGTGTGAGAGGGATAATGGAACAGAGAGAGAGAGAGAGAGAGGGAGGGAGAGACGAGAGAGAGGGGGGAGAGAGAGAGTATATTGCAGGTACGGCTACGTGGCGACGGTGTTGCTGTACCTGCTGCGGTTGACGTCGCTGCTGGTGCTTCCGCAGTGCGTGTGCAACGCGCTCGGACTCGTACTCTACAACGCGTTCAGGTGAGTAGACTCTCACTTACTCCACTCTCTTCACTCTTTTCACTCCCTCTGCTTGACATTGTCGGCACGATGACGTCCTTAGCTGCGCTCTTGCGCAATGCCGGCGCCGGCGAGCTTATTACGTAGTCGTTAGGATAAAAATGGCTGTGTTATGTAGTCGCGCTTCAATTGACCAGGTGATTTGCACGATTCACAAGAGTCACTTTTTATGTCCGAGTTTCGCAACGCTGCTCTGGTTAGGTGTTGTTATCAGCTCAACGTTAGGAGAGGGGGCTGATTCAGCGCTGATTCCATTGGCTCATCGCATAATCGGGACGAGAGAAGGGAGAGAGAGGGGGGGGGAGAGAGAAAGAGACGGTGGAGTGTTCTTTTATCTGGACTGGAGTGCGCAGTAGGGAGAGATGCGTGCAAAACATGAGATTATGTCTGTCTCTCTCTTTCGCTCCACTCTCGGTTTACTACTACTACCAATAGGTACTATTGTAGGTACTATTGTGGTATTGTTGTGTTTTGGTGGGATGTGGGAGCGGATAGACGGGTGGTATAGTATGAGTTAGTGGGTTGACGCGGGGTATTCCAATCACGAATAATGGCGTAGTAAAGACTGTATAGAGTTGTGAATAGTGTGTGCGTGGGGGAAATGAAAATGGTACGAATGAAAAGTGAAATCACTCAAAGTACATACAGAATCCACGATTTACTAGCCGGGCTCTTCGCTAATCTCTCAAATGTCAAATGGTACGCATACACAGTTCACATGTTCCAGGGAGAAGGTGCCGTTGAAAGCGGCCCCACTGCTCGCCCCGTTTGTCTGCTTCCGAGTTGTCACCAAGGGAACCTATCCTCTACTCGTCAAGGTGCGCCCCTCAGTCATTTTATTATTTTGTTATTATCAAGTGCACATATGTTGTTATGGATTTGACATTTGTTTCTCGTCCCATCGGCATGCCAGCTAATTACACACCTGCGAGAGAAACGCGCTTTTTTATGTCGATAAGTGCGGGGTTGATTAAAGATTATGTGGGTAATGTAAGGTTTGACTAATACTTCGAGAAAGCTGCAGGTCGAGATTGTGGAATCCTCATATCTCGTAATATATGTTTTGCCCCGTGTGTGTATATGCCGTGAATTGCGTGGATTATACTAATCCCTCTCTCTCTCTCTCTCTCTCTCTCTCTCTCTGTGTGTGTGTGTACAGGTGTGTAGTGATGTGGGTAGGTGAATGTCGAAAGAGTGGTGGGGAGTAGTTAATGTAATGGGAAGTGGATATGTGTGACGCACAAGGGTGACGTCGGATTGCGGATTTCTGATGACTGGCACGTTTTGCGATCAACGGCGTGATTTGAGAATTTGACGTATAGTTCTGTGCTCGCATTAAGTTGCGCGAGATGGGGTAGATCAGAGGAAGACGGATAGTCAGCTCTCGGCAATAGCGCGCAAAACAAGAGAGGCAGACGGTTATGGCAGCGTGTTTCGAACTGCAAGCGAGGTAGATCGAAAACTATCGCTCTGGCGCAGGCTATATGTAGGCGCGCAATGTTGTTTAGCCCGTATCTGAGAATGGCATTGTTTATTAGACGCGCGGCGACTTTGCACAGTTGTCATGGACAACTCTTGCATGCATTATCATGTATAATTATCGCCGTGAAAACGTGTGTTGTTTGTGGTCGAAAGGGGTTTGCAAATTATACCTTTTTTCAGGAGAATATTGCTGCTAACATGAAGACGTGTTTCGATGCGGGTATGGAGAACTTTATATTTGAAGTGAGTATTGATTTTATTTATTGATTGATTGATTGATTTGACGTGATTGTGTTTAGGTTGTAACTGACAAGGCGATCAACTGTCCGGTGCAGCCGCGAGTGCGCGAGGTGGTCGTGCCTTCGTCGTACACGTGAGTCTCTCTCTCTTTCTCTCTCTCTCCCTCTCTATCTCTCTTTCCTCTCTCCTCTCTCTTCTCTCTCTCCCTCCCTCTCCCTCCCTCCCTCCCTCTCTCTCCATCTCTCTCTCTCTCTCCAACCCTCTCTCCTTTGCAGTACCAAGTCTGGCGCCAAGTTCAAGGCTCGTGCCCTCCAGTACTGTCTCGAGGACGACGTGAACATTCTGCAGGACAATGACTGGATCGTCCATCTCGACGAGGAGACGCTACTCACCGTCAACTCGGTACGCGTTTTGACGTAAGGGTTGACGTAGGGCGTGACGCATGACTGTGTTCGACGTAGGACGTGACGTATGACTCTGTATGGCGTGCGCTGCTCCTTGACACGTCGGGGTGTACGTTATGTAAAGATTGACGTAAGACGTAAGATGATAGTTGCCGTATGACGATATTTGACGTAGCGATGTGACGCATGACGAACGTCAACATTATGTGTGCATTGATTTTTCTGCTTGTGAACAGCTAGTCGATGTCACGTCATGTATATTTTGACATATTTCTTATCTTTTGCTGCTGTCGTTGCTTCCACGTTGTTAAGTCTGATTATACTCTATCTCTCCTGATAGCCAATCCTCGCTAACTGTAATCTTGTCAAAGGAATTTACTACCAGATATGTTCTATATTTATGACTGGTCATGAAAGGCAACGATAAGGGTAGATGTTTGCGTATTATTGATTCATCGATGTTGTTTTAAAGGAATAATGTCTGGCCATAGACCAAAAAAGGCAGAGATATGGGGCAGCGCATTATTGATTTATCGATTTATCGATTTTCACTGGTTGCTGTTCAGGTGTGCGGTATTCTCAACTTTTGCGAGGAGGGCAAGCACCAGTTTGGACAGGGCGTGATCACGTATGCCAACGGGGAGATTGTCAACTGGCTCACCACGCTCAGCGACTCGTTCCGGTGAGAGGGGGGGGGGGGGGAGAGGGAGGGAGAGAGAGGAAGAGAGAGAGAGAGGAAGAGAGAGAGAGAGAGGGAGAGGGAGAGAGAGAGAAGGAGAGATGTTGTGATTCACGACACGACGTGATAAGGGTGTATCACGGCGTGGTGTCTGCGTTTGTGTAGTGAATAAATCGAGGGTGTGAGATGACGATAAAGGTTGATAGGGATTGAAGCAAATTTTATGGATTTCATTTTTTAGTGTGGCGGACGATATGGGCAAGCTGCGACTGCAGTTCAAGCTCTTCCACCGGCCGCTGTTCGGATGGAAGGGATCGTTTGTCGTCACACAGGTACGCGTATCTATGTCTCTCTCTCTTTCTTTCTCTCTCTCTCTCTCTCTCTCTCTCTCTTTTCTCACTCCCTCCCTCTCTTTAGGTGAGCGCCGAGCGCAAGGTGTCCTACGACCACGGCCCGGAGGGTTCGATCGCCGAGGACTGTTTCTTCTCGATGGTCGCCATGGAGCAGGGCTACTCGTTTGACTTTATCGAGGGTGAGTGGGCGTGGCCAGCGGGGGCGGAGCGTGACTTTGTTGTTTCAGGCGAGATGCACGAGAAGAGCCCGTTCACAATGTGGGATTTTCTGATGCAGCGCAAGCGCTGGCTGCAGGGCATTCTGCTCACTGTCCACTCGCCGCGCATCGCCATCTCGAACAAGGTGGGTGGGCGTGGCTCGGAGGGGCGGAGCTTTCGCATTTGCATGACCATGACTATATTAACACTACTATTAGCCATCACCGAAAGGCTCAATAATAAATTTCACAAGCTCATCTCTCTTCTCTTTCAGTTCCTGCTGGCGCTGTCGCTGTACGCGTGGGCAACGATGCCGCTCACCTCGCTGCAGGTGTTGATCGCCCCGCTCTTCCCTCTGCCGCGCTGCATGCCCTTTGACTTTGCCGTCACCTTTGTCGGCGCCGTCAACCTCTACATGTACCTGTTCGGCGTCGTCAAGAGCTTCTCGCACAAGTACAGGTGAGTGGGGGGAAGAGACGAACAGGTTGATGGACAGGTAGACGGGGGGATAGACTGGCAGACAGATGGACAGGTAGGTGGACAGACAGACTGACTGACTGACAGGTGGATAGACTGACAGACAGACATACGTGCCTCATTCAGGCACTCTCTGTGGCGTCTGGCCCTATACACGTGCGGCGCGCTGCTCACCATTCCCTTCAACGTGCTCATCGAGAACGCGGCCGTCCTGGTTGGCGTCTTTGGCCACAAGGACCAGTTCTACATTGTCAACAAGGACGTGCAGACGGTCTAGCCGCCACGCCCCCCGTGACCCCGCCCCCTCCCCCCTCTGCTGATCTCTGCCCGGCGGGTATGTGCCTCCCCTCTCGCCTACTTATCACACAAGATGTATAGACACTTAGAGTTGCTGTGTTGTTTTCTGATTATGATTGCTATGGTTTGACGTATATGTATGCGAGAGACTCGATTGCTCCAGTGGTGGCGCGCGCAAGTGTGCCTCCACCGCTTTGCCTTGCAGTTATGCCCCCTCCGGTCGAGGAGGTGGTATAATACCACCTCCTTTCCTCACCTGTGTTTGCACCCCTTATATTATTTGTATGCACGTCTCGTCTCTCACCCCTCTTTCTTATTTGTTGAAACAAAATGACGTTGTGATTGGAATTGCGAGCGCGGGAAGTGTGTGATTTTTGTATATGTCTCTCCGGTTTTTCTTATGTGACTAGTAGCCGATGATTTTCTCGCCAGAGTCTATGATTTGAGATAAAATATTGAAAAAAAATAATTGGTCATTGATGAAAAGGTGTTTTTTTGTTCGGGATTCGATTTAGATAGAGAGATAGAGAGATCATAAAGGTCATTTATTTGTTTTAATACAAATTATTGTTAAATAGACATAGGAAGCAATTCAGACTGAATCACACCCATCATATACCATTCATCACCATCACCACATTCCTGTACCGAAGCGACGCTCACGAACTCGCACTCGGCAGCTCGGCACCCTAGAGAACCATGGCACTCCCGCATGCACACCCTGTCGTAGGCGACGCTCCCCTACTTGTACTCGGTAGCCTCGAGCCGCACCTACTTACTCGCCACTCTCCAGTCGTAGCTATCCACGCACTCACTCCCGCATGCACACCCTGTCGTAGGCGACGCTCCCCTACTTGTACTCGGTAGCCTCGAGCCGCACCTACTTACTCGCCACTCTCCAGTCGTAGCTATCCACGCACTCACTCCCGCATGCACACCCTGTCGTAGGCGACGCTCCCCTACTTGTACTCGGTAGCCTCGAGCCGCACCTACTTACTCGGCACTCTCCAGTCGTAGCTATCCACGCACTCACTCCCGCATGCACACCCTGTCGTAGGCGACGCTCCCCTACTTGTACTCGGTAGCCTCGAGCCGCACCTACTTACTCGCCACTCTCCAGTCGTAGCTATCCACGCACTCACTCCCGCATGCACACCCTGTCGTAGGCGACGCTCCCCTACTTGTACTCGGTAGCCTCGAGCCGCACCTACTTACTCGGCACTCTCCAGTCGTAGCTATCCACGCACTCACTCCCGCATGCACACCCTGTCGTAGGCGACGCTCCCCTTGTACTCGGTAGCCTCGAGCCGCACCTACTTACTCGCCACTCTCCAGTCGTAGCTATCCACGCACTCACTCCCGCATGCACAATGCACACCCTGTCGTAGGCGACGCTACCCTACTTGTACTCGGTAGCCTCGAGCCGCACCTACTTACTCGCCACTCTCCAGTCGTAGCTATCCACGCACTCACTCCCGCATGCACACCCTGTCGTAGGCGACGCTCCCCTACTTGTACTCGGTAGCCTCGAGCCGCACCTACTTACTCGCCACTCTCCAGTCGTAGCTATCCACGCACTCACTCCCGCATGCACACCCTGTCGTAGGCGACGCTCCCCTACTTGTACTCGGTAGCCTCGAGCCGCACCTACTTACTCGCCACTCTCCAGTCGTAGCTATCCACGCACTCACTCCCGCATGCACAATGCACACCCTGTCGTAGGCGACGCTACCCTACTTGTACTCGGTAGCCTCGAGCCGCACCTACTTACTCGCCACTCTCCAGTCGTAGCTATCCACGCACTCACTCCCGCATGCACACCCTGTCGTAGGCGACGCTCCCCTACTTGTACTCGGTAGCCTCGAGCCGCACCTACTTACTCGCCACTCTCCAGTCGTAGCTATCCACGCACTCACTCCCGCATGCACACCCTGTCGTAGGCGACGCTCCCCTACTTGTACTCGGTAGCCTCGAGCCGCACCTACTTACTCGCCACTCTCCAGTCGTAGCTATCCACGCACTCACTCCCGCATGCACACCCTGTCGTAGGCGACGCTCCCCTACTTGTACTCGGTAGCCTCGAGCCGCACCTACTTACTCGCCACTCTCCAGTCGTAGCTATCCACGCACTCACTCCCGCATGCACACCCTGTCGTAGGCGACGCTCCCCTACTTGTACTCGGTAGCCTCGAGCCGCACCTACTTACTCGCCACTCTCCAGTCGTAGCTATCCACGCACTCACTCCCGCATGCACACCCTGTCGTAGGCGACGCTCCCCTACTTGTACTCGGTAGCCTCGAGCCGCACCTACTTACTCGCCACTCTCCAGTCGTAGCTATCCACGCACTCACTCCCGCATGCACACCCTGTCGTAGGCGACGCTCCCCTACTTGTACTCGGTAGCCTCGAGCCGCACCTACTTACTCGCCACTCTCCAGTCGTAGCTATCCACGCACTCACTCCCGCATGCACACCCTGTCGTAGGCGACGCTCCCCTACTTGTACTCGGTAGCCTCGAGCCGCACCTACTTACTCGCCACTCTCCAGTCGTAGCTATCCACGCACTCACTCCCGCATGCACACCCTGTCGTAGGCGACGCTCCCCTACTTGTACTCGGTAGCCTCGAGCCGCACCTACTTACTCGCCACTCTCCAGTCGTAGCTATCCACGCACTCACTCCCGCATGCACACCCTGTCGTAGGCGACGCTCCCCTACTTGTACTCGGTAGCCTCGAGCCGCACCTACTTACTCGCCACTCTCCAGTCGTAGCTATCCACGCACTCACTCCCGCATGCACACCCTGTCGTAGGCGACGCTCCCCTACTTGTACTCGGTAGCCTCGAGCCGCACCTACTTACTCGCCACTCTCCAGTCGTAGCTATCCACGCACTCACTCCCGCATGCACACCCTGTCGTAGGCGACGCTCCCCTACTTGTACTCGGTAGCCTCGAGCCGCACCTACTTACTCGCCACTCTCCAGTCGTAGCTATCCACGCACTCACTCCCGCATGCACACCCTGTCGTAGGCGACGCTCCCCTATTTGTACTCGGTAGCCTCGAGCCGCACCTACTTACTCGCCACTCTCCAGTCGTAGCTATCCACGCACTCACTCCCGCATGCACACCCTGTCGTAGGCGACGCTCCCCTACTTGTACTCGGTAGCCTCGAGCCGCACCTACTTACTCGCCACTCTCCAGTCGTAGCTATTCACGCACTCACTCCCGCATGCACACCCTGTCGTAGGCGACGCTCCCCTACTTGTACTCGGTAGCCTCGAGCCGCACCTACTTACTCGCCACTCTCCAGTCGTAGCTATCCACGCACTCACTCCCGCATGCACACCCTGTCGTAGGCGACGCTCCCCTACTTGTACTCGGTAGCCTCGAGCCGCACCTACTTACTCGCCACTCTCCAGTCGTAGCTATCCACGCACTCACTCCCGCATGCACACCCTGTCGTAGGCGACGCTCCCCTACTTGTACTCGGTAGCCTCGAGCCGCACCTACTTACTCGGCACTCTCCAGTCGTAGCTATCCACGCACTCACTCCCGCATGCACACCCTGTCGTAGGCGACGCTCCCCTACTTGTACTCGGTAGCCTCGAGCCGCACCTACTTACTCGGCACTCTCCAGTCGTAGCTATCCACGCACTCACTCCCGCATGCACACCCTGTCGTAGGCGACGCTCCCCTACTTGTACTCGGTAGCCTCGAGCCGCACCTACTTACTCGCCACTCTCCAGTCGTAGCTATCCACGCACTCACTCCCGCATGCACACCCTGTCGTAGGCGACGCTCCCCTACTTGTACTCGGTAGCCTCGAGCCGCACCTACTTACTCGGCACTCTCCAGTCGTAGCTATCCACGCACTCACTCCCGCATGCACACCCTGTCGTAGGCGACGCTCCCCTACTTGTACTCGGTAGCCTCGAGCCGCACCTACTTACTCGGCACTCTCCAGTCGTAGCTATCCACGCACTCACTCCCGCATGCACACCCTGTCGTAGGCGACGCTCCCCTACTTGTACTCGGTAGCCTCGAGCCGCACCTACTTACTCGCCACTCTCCAGTCGTAGCTATCCACGCACTCACTCCCGCATGCACACCCTGTCGTAGGCGACGCTCCCCTACTTGTACTCGGTAGCCTCGAGTCGCAACTACTTACTCGCCACTCTCCAGTCGTAGCTATCCACGCACTCACTCCCGCATGCACACCCTGTCGTAGGCGACGCTCCCCTACTTGTACTCGGTAGCCTCGAGCCGCACCTACTTACTCGGCACTCTCCAGTCGTAGCTATCCACGCACTCACTCCCGCATGCACACCCTGTCGTAGGCGACGCTCCCCTACTTGTACTCGGTAGCCTCGAGCCGCACCTACTTACTCGCCACTCTCCAGTCGTAGCTATCCACGCACTCACTCCCGCATGCACACCCTGTCGTAGGCGACGCTCCCCTACTTGTACTCGGTAGCCTCGAGCCGCACCTACTTACTCGCCACTCTCCAGTCGTAGCTATCCACGCACTCACTCCCGCATGCACACCCTGTCGTAGGCGACGCTCCCCTACTTGTACTCGGTAGCCTCGAGCCGCACCTACTTACTCGCCACTCTCCAGTCGTAGCTATCCACGCACTCACTCCCGCATGCACACCCTGTCGTAGGCGACGCTCCCCTACTTGTACTCGGTAGCCTCGAGCCGCACCTACTTACTCGCCACTCTCCAGTCGTAGCTATCCACGCACTCACTCCCGCATGCACACCCTGTCGTAGGCGACGCTCCCCTACTTGTACTCGGTAGCCTCGAGCCGCACCTACTTACTCGCCACTCTCCAGTCGTAGCTATCCACGCACTCACTCCCGCATGCACACCCTGTCGTAGGCGACGCTCCCCTACTTGTACTCGGTAGCCTCGAGCCGCACCTACTTACTCGGCACTCTCCAGTCGTAGCTATCCACGCACTCACTCCCGCATGCACACCCTGTCGTAGGCGACGCTCCCCTACTTGTACTCGGTAGCCTCGAGCCGCACCTACTTACTCGCCACTCTCCAGTCGTAGCTATCCACGCACTCACTCCCGCATGCACACCCTGTCGTAGGCGACGCTCCCCTACTTGTACTCGGTAGCCTCGAGTCGCAACTACTTACTCGCCACTCTCCAGTCGTAGCTATCCACGCACTCACTCCCGCATGCACACCCTGTCGTAGGCGACGCTCCCCTACTTGTACTCGGTAGCCTCGAGCCGCACCTACTTACTCGGCACTCTCCAGTCGTAGCTATCCACGCACTCACTCCCGCATGCACACCCTGTCGTAGGCGACGCTCCCCTACTTGTACTCGGTAGCCTCGAGCCGCACCTACTTACTCGCCACTCTCCAGTCGTAGCTATCCACGCACTCACTCCCGCATGCACACCCTGTCGTAGGCGACGCTCCCCTACTTGTACTCGGTAGCCTCGAGCCGCACCTACTTACTCGCCACTCTCCAGTCGTAGCTATCCACGCACTCACTCCCGCATGCACACCCTGTCGTAGGCGACGCTCCCCTACTTGTACTCGGTAGCCTCGAGCCGCACCTACTTACTCGCCACTCTCCAGTCGTAGCTATCCACGCACTCACTCCCGCATGCACACCCTGTCGTAGGCGACGCTCCCCTACTTGTACTCGGTAGCCTCGAGCCGCACCTACTTACTCGCCACTCTCCAGTCGTAGCTATCCACGCACTCACTCCCGCATGCACACCCTGTCGTAGGCGACGCTCCCCTACTTGTACTCGGTAGCCTCGAGCCGCACCTACTTACTCGCCACTCTCCAGTCGTAGCTATCCACGCACTCACTCCCGCATGCACACCCTGTCGTAGGCGACGCTCCCCTACTTGTACTCGGTAGCCTCGAGCCGCACCTACTTACTTGCCACTCTCCAGTCGTAGCTATCCACGCACTCACTCCCGCATGCACACCCTGTCGTAGGCGACGCTTCCCTACTTGTACTCGGTAGCCTCGAGCCGCACCTACTTACTCGGCACTCTCCAGTCGTAGCTATCCACGCACTCACTCCCGCATGCACACCCTGTCGTAGGCGATTTACTCGGCAAAATTCCTGCAACTTGTCAGTTGCAGAAGTTCAAAGTTCAGAGATTTATCCGGAATCGTTATAGCTGTACATGACATTGCAATCACAACAATATGAATGGAATCATGCAGTAGGGCCAAGATCTTGGTAGGCTTACGCCGGGGGAATACAGTTTAGCAATCGAGGTTAGAGAGCATTCAAGAGAAAGATGCTCGGACATTCCATCATCTTCCCTTGCCCCCGAGTGGTCGGTCCCCCCAGTTTATTTTCCCGTCGCACCCGCCAAGCCCGGTCTACGTGGACAATTGCTGGATCAACGGTACCCGCTACATGTTCGCTGCTGGCTTTGAAATTTGAGGAATCCTCGGAGCACGGAGTTGAACCCGCCGAGTACACTTTCTACAATGGCTGTCGCAACGTCAACCCAAGCGTGAGACCAAGCACACCACCCCTCCTTCACGTCGGATCCCGACAAGAAGGAACCACTGACAGATACTTCACGCAGACTAAACCCTTTGTGTTTCATCTCCGTTGTTGTATTCTTGATATCGGCAGTAAATCAATCAATCAATCGAGGTTAGTGGTGGACGACGATTCTTGATCGATACTCAATCGATACTTGATCGATAATCAGCCCAATCCATTAGAGTACCATGGTAGAAGGTGGAGAAGCTCCGGGTGTTCCTTTGCTTCCACGTAGTCACATGTATCTCCTCGAGCCAGTAGAACTGCATCCTCGTGAGCTTCTGCATCGCCTTACTCAAGGGTACTCGCGCAGGATCATTTGGTCGAACCGACCGCACAGCGCGGGGAAAGAAGTAAATAGAAGAAATAAATCTATTAAGGTTGCAGAGAGTGCAGAGAGGATGGAGCGCGTTCTTCCGACATGGATACTTATTGATGCTGAAAAGGGCTCCGATGAGACTGAAGAGGAGCTTTTCCGACTGTCCGTGCTGCCCTCGCTGACGTATGGATGCGAGACCTGGAGCTTGAACGTGGACGATCTGAAGAAGCTACGAGGAGTGCAGAGGAGAATGGAGAGAAAGATGCTCGGACTACGGTTGTCGGATCAGGTTGCCTCGCGGGACATTCGACGACAGACGGGACTGAGAGACGTGCTGTGCGAGATCAGGAGCAGAAAGTGGAAGTTCGCAAGGAAAACGATGATGTGCGACGATGACCGGTGGACGACGCGTGCTTGACTGGTGGCCGAAGAAGAAGAAGGGGCTGCGCGGAGCTCCCTATACCGAGTGGACGGACGAGTTCAAGGATACTGTAGCCGATGATGACCTGAGTGCCCCGAAGGACGAATGGAGACGGATTGCGATGAACGCAAACCCGACGAGATGGATGAAGCTTACCTCCCGGCGCTATCAACTTGAGAGCTAAACACTTTATCATATGATGCGATACCGGATAAATGATTTGATTTGATTTGATTTGATTTGATTTGATTTGAAGGTTTATGTTAATATGATTCTCTCAAATTGTCCAAGTTCAAAATAAGTCGCTAATGTACCTTTAATGCCCATAATATTGGTATGCTGAATAATATGATCAAACAGTCAAACAGTGGACGAAGTGCGCAATTATTTTATTAACTTGTGAAAAGAATCAATCAAAAAGAACAAATTAATATACTTGTATTTGTATATAACATGTTCAAACATAAGTGGTACAGTCAGTTACGAACTAGCACCGAGTAAAATTATTTTTACATGTATTAAATTATCTTGATTTTTCGATAAAGGAATATTTTTTTGGCGAGATTAGCATTTTCGCAAACCTGAATTAAATAAATACATTTTTGAGCGCTTTTAATATAAAACTCACAATGGCTTCCCTATATAGATCTTTGAATTCCTGATCCGTCGTTGGCAGTTCAAACGTGTCATCTCCACTTGCAGTTCTTATTCTCTTCGTCAGGCCTTCTCTATCTGAAAACATCATTCATCAACCATTTTATTTGTTCACTTACCAATCTGCATGAAGTCCATGAGATTTCCGCGGAGAATCGTATCGTAATATACGAGAAAGAATGGTTTGAAAGGCGTACGAAAACCCACCGGTGTAATCATGTCCTGAATGGAACATATTAACAAACACCAAAAACACTTGCAACATTTATGGCCGCAGAAACTACATTTATTAGCTGTGAATTTTGACAAAAAAAACACTGGCAGAGAGAGTGTCATGAAGCATCTCATACAGATCTCGTCTTATACAGGTCTATTGAGACGACATTCCAATTCTATACAACTCGCTTCTTTCAGTCGAATATGATTGTAACCTGATCGCGGCGAAAAACATATTATTGGCTGAACGTTTCACATACGTTTTCCCGTACGCACTGTTTGATGATACGTGTGTACATGGAATCAGGCTTTGTCCACAGAGCGGGCCACGATAAGTATATCGATCCATCGGCACAAACGAAGCGGAGATGCCCGCACACCGGCCCCAGCCACGCTCTGCAAGCAACAACATGGGGTCAATCTGTTTAGGAACGGGTTAGAGGTTAGAGGGGGTTAGAAGGCGTTTTTCGAGGCATTTCGGAGGTTGTTGGAAGGCATGCCGATAGTCGAGAGTATTTTGAAGAGACTGACCACTACTTTATCAACAAAAAACTTGTCTTACTCGGGATACAGAGACGGTGGAGGAGAGATTTGGCCGTACTGAGCTATGAGTGCCGTGAGAGCGGGCAAGCAGAAAAACTAAACTTATCATCGTTTCACACAAAACGCAAGATGTTATCATGTTTATATACTTGAGAAAAAGGAAAGTACCTGAGTGACTTTGATAAATGCATGTTTTTCTTTGATTGACATCAACTGTACCACTTCTATGAGAGTATCGATTCGATGTTTCAGAAACCTGAAAGGAGTACAATGACCTTTTTTTTCTAGAAGGAACGTTATGTGAAAAGTTGTGAAAGAAATTCATGAATGTTTATATTTAATTGTATTGACTTTGACTTACATCATAACAAGACGAAATTCGCAAATAGAAGGGCGGTAAAGAAGAATCGGTTTTTCCTAGAAATATAATCGTTTGTTTAGTGTATTCACGTTGCATTTTTACATAATTTGCAGTAATTTCGTGTGCCAGCTTATGGAAGAATGATCCTTTTGGAGAATTCACAAACATAGATACAGGTTCCTTGACGACATCAATGTCCCTTATTATGAATGCAACGATCGAAGGCTGAAATGTTTCATGTGATATGTCTCTCTCCCTCCCTTTCTCCACCCTCGCGTTCCTCCCTCCCTCCCTCTCTCTCCCTCTCTCTCTCTCCCTCTCTCTCTCTCCTCTCTCTCTCTCTCTTCTCTTTCTCTCTCTCTCTCTCTCTCTCATACACGTACCGTATAGTTGTAGGGTTCCTTGAGATCGTAGTCTTTTCTTGTGAGCTCAGCTTGCTTCAAAAATGAATCAGATGTAACCGAGGCATTTTCTCCACTTTGATCCTTGATTCTCATTTTCACTGCAAAATTTTAAATTACAAACGAAAACAAATTATAGTGTAAAAACGAAACATAAATTATATAGAAAACTGGTTGTTCGTTCATCTGTCTTTACGTATCGGAACAATGTCTCACTCAATCAGTAAATAGTGTTTCTTCTTTCAGAATATCTAAGGAAATCTAAAGGAAGAAACAAGATTACAGTGGGTGGGCAAATCAGTTGCCGCCAGTAGAGAGCGCAGAGAGCGCAGAGTGCGAGGCGGCAAAAATCGATAGACTTGCGAGAGCACGCGAATAAATTCACATTCAAATTTTCGCGCGCGCGCAATTTTCAAATGCGAGACGAACGAGCGGAGTGGTGGCGGAACTAAATATTCCCTGGACTGTAAAAATACCACATGCGAGCAAAAGTGTGATTGAGTGATTCATTTACAGAAATTCTGAAGACATCGTGTTGGTAGTGGCTAGTACATTATGAGGTTTTTTTTACCACAAAAAATGTATAAATTTTGTCTCAACACAACAATGACATCTCGTACTTGAGAAAACAGGCTGAAATTATACATTCTTCTGTAAACACAGCACAGCACTCAGAAAAAGAAAGAAAAAATGTCCGAAAAAGAGACGCCACGTGATGGAATAATGACCTGTGCGAAGCGTGGCCTTTGCATAGCTGTCATAGTCATCTGTACTCTCATGGTTTACACGCACACTATCTTGTCACTGACCTCTTAGGTCACTCAATCGATATATCTCATCATAGCGGTGAGAAAGTACCGAGAGGCTAGGGCATATAGGGTATTTATCTTCATTTTCACAGTACGCCAATATCCACCGTCGGTCAGACGAGAACGAAATGACGAGAATTTCAAGCTCTACACAGGAGGTTTCTTGCCCAAAATAAGGTACAAACGAAACAAAGTGAACAATGTTGAAAAACAATATGAAGGCTGAGTATGGGAGCACAATTGAAAGAAGTTATTAAGTATTATATGTTTCCCCTGGACTGAAAATCAGAGTTTTCGAGCTCTCTCTCTCTCTATCTCTCTCTCTCTCCCTCACCCTCTCTCTCTCTTTCTCTCTCTCTCTCTCTCTCTCCCTCACCCTCTCTCTCTCTCCCTCACCCTCTCTCTCTCTCTCCCTCACCCTCTCTCTCTCTCTCTCTCCCTCACCCTCTCTCTCTCTCTCCCTCACCTCTCTCTCTCTCTCTCTCTCTCTCTCTTCCTCACCCCCTCTCTCTCTCTCCCTCTCTCTCCCTCTCTCTCCTTCTCTCTCTCCTTCTCTCTCTCCCTCTCTTTCTCTCTCTATCTCTCTCTCCCTCTCTCTCTCACCCCTCTCTCTCTCTGTAGGTGAGCGCCGAGCGCAAGGTGTCCTACGACCACGGCCCGGAGGGTTCGATCGCCGAGGACTGTTTCTTCTCGATGGTCGCCATGGAGCAGGGCTACTCGTTTGACTTTATCGAGGGTGAGTGGGGGCGTGGCCAGCGGGGGCGGAGCCTGATTGTGTTGTGTTTCAGGCGAGATGCACGAGAAGAGCCCGTTCACGATGTGGGATTTTCTGATGCAGCGCAAGCGCTGGCTGCAGGGCATTCTGCTCACTGTCCACTCGCCCCGCATCGCCATCTCGAACAAGGTAGGGGGCGTGGCTTGGAGGGGCGGAGCATATCTCTTGGTTTGCAGTTCCTGCTGGCGCTGTCGCTGTACGCGTGGGCAACGATGCCGCTCACCTCGCTGCAGGTGTTGATCGCCCCGCTCTTCCCTCTGCCGCGCTGCATGCCCTTTGACTTTGCCGTCACCTTTGTCGGCGCCGTCAACCTATACATGTACCTGTTCGGCGTCGTCAAGAGCTTCTCGCACAAGTACAGGTGAGTGGGGGGAAGGGACGAACAGGTTGATGGACAGGTAGACGGGGGGATAGACTGGCAGACAGATGGACAGGTAGGTGGACAGACAGACTGACTGACTGACAGGTGGATAGACTGACAGACAGACATACGTGCCTCATTCAGGCACTCTCTGTGGCGTCTGGCCCTATACACGTGCGGCGCGCTGCTCACCATTCCCTTCAACGTGCTCATCGAGAACGCGGCCGTCCTGGTTGGCTTCTTTGGCCACAAGGACGACCAGTTCTACATTGTCAACAAGGACGTGCAGACGGTCTAGCCGCCACGCCCCCCGTGACCCCGCCCCCTCCCCCCTCTGCTGATCTCTGCCCGGCGGGTATGTGCCTCCCCTCTCGCCTACTTATCACACAAGATGTATAGACACTTAGAGTTGCTGTGTTGTTTTCTGATTATGATTGCTATGGTTTGACGTATATGTATGCGAGAGACTCGATTGCTCCAGTGGTGGCGCGCGCAAGTGTGCCTCCACCGCTTTGCCTTGCAGTTATGCCCCCTCCGGTCGAGGAGGTGGTATAATACCACCTCCTTTCCTCACCTGTCTTTGCACCCCTTATATTATTTGTATCGTCTGTGTCTATGCACGTCGTCTCTCACCCATCTTTCTTATTTGTTGAAACAAAATGACGTTGTGATTGGAATTGCGAGCGCGGGAAGTGTGTGATTTTTGTATATGTCTCTCCGTTTTTCTTATGTGACTAGTAGCCGATGATTTTCGCCAGAGTCTATGATTTGAGATAAAATATTCGAAAGTGATGATTTTGAGATTGTTGCGTTGGCTTTAAGTGCACTCCCGAATGAGGAAGCGCTTGAGTTATGAAGGTTGATCATAGGCACAGTGATCGGCTGAGGATGCACAGTGAGTTTTTGAATGTGAATAAGACTAGAGTGATGAGTGAACTGCGGGTCCGTTGGCGAGGGCGTGGTCTAGTTGGTGTCGAATGCGAGAGGGAGTAGCATTCGCCCTTCCACATCTTCTGACGACGGCCTCAACGCTAGTTGATACCATTCAAGTTCCAGTGATCGGCGTTCATAGGTGGTGGCATCTCGGAGTCAGTGCGCATATCGACACAGCTCCAAGTGAGAGTGATGTGGGTCCAGAGATCAAGCCCGGAAGATGCCGGAAGATGTCAGTGTGTTGTCCGAAGCCGTCGTCAAAATTCTCTGAAGAGTCGACTTCATTCTGGAGATCGTCAGAGAAGTGATGTGTTCCGTGGGCGTCTGGGCGAACTCATGCTCCGCTGTGAGATGAGAGGGCTGGTGCGTCAGCAGCGAGTCGTCGGTGAGTCCGCGTGAAGGGAGCGCGCGTGTCGAGTCCGGCGCGCGATGGCGAGAGCTGGAGGGAGATGGGTGGAACGAAACGCCTTCTTTGTGCGGGCAGGATGACAGTCGCGGTGGAGACGTCCGCAGTGTTATCGGCCTAGGAAACTTCGTACGGGTTCGTTCGGTTCAGTCGTCTGCAGCGTCTGCATTGCGTTCACACACCCTAATCAAGCCGCCCAGTTTGCAGATCTGCTAGACCATTTACACTGCGTTTACACACCGTTCACAAGGCGTCTGATGCGCGTCGACCTCTGTGAACGCGAACTTGTCACATGAACATCCCTCTCAATCACAAATCACTCCATACGGACCGTAACGAAGACAGTGATGGATACAGTACGAAACGTAACTACTGGTAAATGTTTAAAAAGTTTTAAATTTTTAAAACTTTCTGAACATCGCTATATCTCGGCTTAGAAGAGAAGGAATTTCGACTTGCACCAAAAAAGAAAGTTGTAGGGGATGGTGCTGGCTATGCGACTATCTATGCGACTAAGCAACAATCTGACCCTTTTTCTGAGGCTGGCGAGTGTTTCCGAGCCTCTTTCTGACTGAGCCTCTTTCCGGGCCTCTCCTAGCCTGTCTGACTCTCTTTCTGAACCTGTTTCTGACCCTCGGAAAGGCTTTCTGAGGGTGTTTCTAACCCTAGGAAACGAGTCTGTCTTCCGCTTCAAGTGGCCGCACCCACCAGCCAGCCGTTTGTCGACGTTCTCACACAGTCGACCAGCCGACCCACCGACGCAGCACCAGCAACATACTGGATCAGGTGTGTAGCCGCCCCGCCCGGCTCTTCGGATCACTTGGGAATCTCCATTGTCACTGTCATTTTACGCGTCACTCTCATTGGAGAACGGACTGCGAGTTCGCCGATTGCATGCCATGGACAGCTTCCGAGCCTTGCAGTACGCGCGTACGCCGTTGTCGCGGTTCTTCAAACCGAGCATGTCGACAGGAGTCGTTACATCTATCTGGAACACCTCCTCCGTCACTCCCATTCCGAAGGAGAAGGACGCCACCGAGTTGATTTCCTTGCCATAAATTCGAGCGGATTCTGAGACAGTCGAATTCGTTGCCCGCAAGTCGACCGAGCTGCGGCTCTTGTGCAGTGGACTCGACCAATGGACACGCCCCGACGATGTAAAGCGAGACATTTACATTAAATGCCTCGACTTCGCCAAGGCCTGTCATGAACAGCTCTTTCTAAAACTCGATTCATACAGGTTTTGCACACCCGCTGTTAACGCAACTACCTCCACAGTCATAAATTCCAAGTTCGAGTCAACACCGCCTGCTCACCGCCCAGCAATAGTATATATCTATGTAGTGCCACGAGTTGCCGAAAAATTGAGTTCATATGTTGAAAAAGTGTATTTTCTTGATCACAATGGTTGCTGAACATTTAAAAATACTGCATGAGTTAATTACTTTTATCTTCTTATCACAGGACTATTATGAACGCTGAAAACACATATCCAGTCGTCCACATTCACGCACCACAACAATCTCTACATCTCTACAACCAAACAAGGAAAAGTGTTGTCTACTCATTGACGTACTCGGTGGTGGTAGCCTCATCGGAGAACGCACTTTCCACGCACAGCAGGCACATAGCACAGATGCAGGTAGACAGGACAGAATGGATGAGGCGAGTGACGACTGAAAAGGCCATGTCTCCCTCTCCTCTCACCACCCGCACTCCCTCCCCTCCCACCCTTGGCAATGGCGCGTCCGGGGTGGTGCGACAAGTCGAGCAGCGCACTCGCCCCCGCACCAGCCACGTCCCGTTCACGTGCCCGTCTCCATGGCAGCTGTGGTGGTGGGACGAGTCGTGGGCGGAAGACTGGGCGCTCATCGTGTCGAGCACACTGCCCAGCACCGGGGCAGTGTGCTCGCTCAGCCAGCGAGACGCCATCGGCCTAGGTCGTCCACTGCCGCCATCTGCAACACACAGTCACAAGTTGTACAATACCCCCCTCTCCACTCACAGTCGCACCACTCTCCACTCCCCCGCGTCCACAATAGCGCTCGCGCCAGACCGCCAGTGAGCGGGGCAGACACGCCCGGCAGAAAGTCCGCTATAACCACATCACATACAATCTAATCAATTTTCCGAAATGGCAATGTATGATAGTGTGATAGTGGTCATCACTGGTTTCAACTATTTAGCCGACATCGTCCAGTCAATGTCAAGCCGAGGAGTGAGTGAGTGAGTATGAGGGGAGAAGATACTTTCGCCTCGCGACTCTCCCTCCAACTGCTGGCTCATCTTGCGGTGTGCCTCTTGTGTGTGGTCGTGCGACACGCCAGACGGGGTGATCCAGCCGGTCCGCCTGCGACTAGTTCTGCAACACACAACACACATATTTACCACACGTGTCTGCAGTCTCACCACCAACGCGGCGCTGTTGGCTGTGGCGTCGAGGTCGACTCCGGCGAGAGCAGCTTCCAGTTGGTCAGTGTCCACCGAGATGCGTATCACACGCGGCCGCTCCTGACACACAACACACAATGATACTTTTTATCTCTTATTTTCTACAGATTACAATCCATCGACTAACATCAGCCCTAAAGGGGGTTCTTAGCTACCCGATAGACCCAAACGCTCTGTTCGAGGTGCCTCTATCAACCCTCTAACATCCCTCTATCGCGCCCTCTAACGTATTCCGACCAACACATCGTACTAAATCAATCAATCAATCATTTATCCAGAATCGCTATATCCTGACTATACAACAAGTGCATACGGTACACCACAAGGGCTAAGCGCTGGGAGAAACACAGTTTAGCAACGGGGATGGTAGGGTCGAAGGTCGAAAGTCGATATTAGATCGATAATCAGTCGATAATCATTCGATTTCTTTTCCATAATCCATTAGAATTAGATACCATTATAGACGATAGTGGAGCTCCGGGTGTTCCTTTCCTTCCATTATAATCCACAATAGTAACTCCGCGGGCTAGGAAGGCAGCGTTCTCGTGAGCTATTCCCCGCCTTGCTCAAGGGTACTGGGGGAAGATCATTTCGACCCGACCGCGCGATGCGAGAAAGGAAGAAAATGAAAATGTACTAAGTACATCGTACTAAAATGTCAGCTATATCGACGCCATTTCCAATCAGTTCAGCCAACAGCTAGCTTTGCAACCCTGCACTCCTCCCTTCCGTCGCCCTCTTGTCCTCTTCGTACTATTCATCTCCTCTCCACTACTGCCACTATCTCCAAGCGATTCTCCGTCCCGTTACCCAAGACCGGAGATGACGATATCCCATGCAAAAGGATCGACTGGTGTTCATTCAATCTAATCAATAAATCAATACTCCTTGCATACCTCGAGCTCGTCGAGCAGACCGTCCTATTCCACAGGCTGCGGGTGCAGCGGCTCCTGCAATACAACATGTCTATATTATGCTAACCAAACCATAAGAAAAGGTATGTCTCCCAACTCACTTTGAATTCCGGAAGGACCTCGGGCTCAGTGAGCTCGACAGGCTTGGACGGTTCCACGGGCACAACAGGCTCGACGACACGAGAAGGCACGACAACGTCGCCAGTAGACACGTCGATGCGTGCAGCTCGGAGACAGCGGAGAAGGCTGGAAACGACACAATCGAGTATAGAGAAAGAGAATAGAACGAATGAGGGATGACGATGCTGACCTCGACAGGAGCGGACGCAGGGGCGGGCTCGGCTGGCTGGAGCACCTCCTCGGGCAGCGGTAGAGGGACAGCGGGGAGCGACGGCTCCACAGGGGCCGGCTCGTCATGCACACTGCGCGGGCACTGTAGTTGCGGTCAGTTTCTTCAAAACACTCACGAATGCCTTCGAAACACTTCAGAGATGCCTCTCGAATCGCCCTCAGAACACTCCCTAATTACCTTCGGAATACTCCCGAATACCCCAAACACTTGGGAATGCACTTCGCTATGCTTTCGAAACACGTGGGAGTTGTTTTGGAAGAGACCGCACCTTGTCGGCTAGGCGGGCTCGGCGGGGCGCTTGCAGGCTCTTGGTGCACTTCAGGGAGGACAGGCGAGGCTCCGGCTCGCGCGAGGACAGGCGAGGCTCCGGCTCGCGCGCCGTCACACCACGGCACAGTCTGCGCGGGGCTCCGCGCGCTCGGTAGGCACTTCGGCGGCAGCTATCGCAAACGAATCAGCCACCGGAGAAGGCACGCGGGCGAGGTACGGCTCGGCGACAGGCTAAACAAAGGAGAAAGTTACACCAGTATTACAACAACAACTCACAATAGCCGTCCTTCCGCTCGATCGTCCGGTGGGCAACGCTGCCAGGGGTGGCAGACTCTGCCGTGGCGGCCGAGGAGCCCTGTCCGGGACGGGGCGGAGGCAGCGGCAGAACCGTGCACCTACACAGTCAGCAATCAAGAAAACATGCAAATAAGAGATCTCGGCCGACTCACACATTCCTCCTCTGAGCCAGCTCGTCCAGCGGCCGGCGGCCTTCTAGCTGCATTGGTAGCAGTGGCAGAGGGGGCGACGGAGCGCCTGGCAGGAGCGGCAGCAGTCGACGGGTGTGGTAGGCGGCTGGCAGCAAAGCGGCGCGCACCAGCCGGACGGCCAACCAATAAAATACGCACGCTAAAATGTGTTACCTCGGAGTTGGCCTAGCAAAATCTTGGCCCTACTGCATGTTTCCACTGTTGTTTGTTGTTGTTGCAAATTGTAATGTCATGTACATTCTGGACGATTCTGGATAAATCTCTGAACTCGGAACACACTCAACACTCGCTCTACCTTCGCTCCCTATGTGCTCACCGATACTAATTATACAACCAACCCTCGGCAAGAAGGTACAATCCATGGATTACAACCTAGTCAATAAGGGGACAGTTCAAAGACTCTCGAGTACAAGTGGCTAGCAATCCACCCGCACTCACCACGCACCTCGGTCCGCGCTGTGCCTTCTTGCCCTTCTTCTCCTCCTCCCCGTCATCCGGCTGCGAGTGTAGCAGGCGAGTGATAGCAGCAATCAGGTACACCACAGTCTTTCCGGAACCCTAAAGAAAGTGCGCGTAGGAAATAACCAAAAACATCAGATTTCCTATTTACCATGCTGGTATAAGCACAGCTATTCCCCACTCACCGTCTCGGCCGCTCCGAGAATGTCGAGCCCGTCGCGAACGGCGCTCGGCAACACCAGCTCCGTCGGCTTGGCGAATCTGAGCAAGTGAACGTTGTGACCAGAAAGTGATGGTGAACAACCCAAAAGCATACAACACTCATACTATGCAAAGACACTTTGAGCTACACAGGTACACATGCAGACAAGATACAACATTGAATATGTAGTCACTAGTCACCCACCCCATATCAGCCAGAGCATCAATGACCTCGTCAGGCAGGAAGGCCTCCACACGCTTCACTCCCGGGGTGGCTCCCTTCTCCTCCCCCTCCTCCTCCTCCTCCTCCTCCTCCTCTTCCCCGCTCTCCTCTCCACTGCTATCCTCCTCCTCTTCTCCTCCACTCTCTCCCACCAGCTCGTCGAACTTGTCGTCGTCCTCCAACTCCTCAACTTCCTCCGCCTTCTTCTCCTTCTTTCCCACCGGTTTCTTCGCAGCCTTCTTCTCTTCCTCCTCCTCTTCTTCGGAATCCTACCACTGAACGAGTCGATAAACTAGAGCTCTTGAACGATGCAGTCGACAATCACCATGTGAATATACTACGTCAACCAACAACATCCTAGTCGTCGTGGAAATACTGTAATACTTCTCAAACATTGCCCGTCGCATCCATGTATAATGAGATCATATATACAGCGTCAAAGAGAAACAGATCGTCAAACACTTTGCCGCCGTCAGTCTATCTGATCTTGATTCCTATACCCCCACTCACAGCTTTCCAATCAGTCCGCTCTCTGAGATGGGCGATCGTCTGCTGGGCGCCCGTCAGAATCGCCACGTCCGTCCGCCCCATGAGCTTCTGCGTACCTGCAGAACGCAGCGCAGCCACATCTGCAACACGGATAAGTACCGTATACCCAAGAGCACCCACGACGCGCTCACCATGTAAAAGTGGGGGTCGTTGCTGGCGACGACGGCGTCGCTGTCCGACATTCACTTGAGCAGCTTCTCCGCGTAGATCAGAGACATCATTGCACCCACCACCAGGGGGACTGCAAGCAACCAGTTAGCAATATTATGGGAACATCTACAGTATCTCTTGTACACCTACAGTATCCCCCCTCACTCGTATCCATCTCGGTCGCCTTGAGCGACTTGGCGATGAGCTTCGAGTTGTTGAGGCGCGGCGACGCGAGTCGCCCGCCTGCAGGTACCTGCAACGACAACACATGCACACATCGTTCATAACACCCCATTGCCATGACATTACCTTACCATACTACAGCTGTACTAACTACACAGGCAGTGATATGGTTACAGATCCCCTTCCCCCTCCCCCCACTCACTTGGCGACCATCTGCGGCGAGCTAGCCGAACCGAGCCAGAAAGGTGTCAGAGATGCCGACAGTGACCAGCGAGTACACACCGACGCCCTCCGTCGAACACACTGCCAGACGACCTGGAAGTGATTGAGATGATAAAAGTGCTGTTGGTCGCAGACAGATTGACAAACGCACAAACCAGAAAGTATATAAGAGAAAGAGAGAGAGAGAGAGAGAGAGAAGATGACTACTCACCAGTGGGACAGAACGTCACGCCATCCACGCTGATCATGGGTTTGTGGCTGCGCTCAGCCGCATCAGACTGCAGTGTTGCGGGCAGCTTGAGCGCCTTCTTGTTCGACCCCATCCCGTCGTCCCCACTGTCCGCGCAGTCCAATCAGCTTCAGCTTGCCAAACTCGCTCATGTCGCGTTTGCAAATGTCCAGCTGAAACAGGCATGACATGTGTCTCCATCTTCGATGCCCATCTTCCTCCCTTTCCCTCCTCCCACTCACCACGACTCCATCGAGACTCCTGTTGACCGTGATTTTGAACTTGTTCATGAGCAGTCGGTCACCGACCGAGTAAAGACAGAAGTAGTTGCTCTCTCCCACCAACAGCTGAGTCTGGCGAGACACACAACTGGTTGAACGCCCTGAAACGAGACGCTATTCAATGCACTTCCATCACTTTCCCTTGTCCCCGAGTGGTCAGTTCCCCCAGTCCATTTCCCCGTCGCACCCGCCAAGCCCGCTCTACGTGGAGAATAGCTGGATCAACGGTACCCGCTACATGTTCGCTGCTGGTTTTGGAATTCGAGGAATCCTCGGAGCACGGAGTTGAACCCGCCGAGTAAACTTTCTACAATGGATATCGCAATTTCTACCGCTACCCAAGCGTGAGACCAAGCACACCACTCTCCCTTTCACGTCGGATCTCAACAAGAAGGAACCACCGACAGATACTCCACGCAGACTAAACCCTTTGTGTTGCATCTCCGTTGTTGTAGTCTTGATATCGGCAGTAAATCAATTCAATTCAATGCACTTAGGGCTCAGTCATCGTGCCTGCACTCACTTGCTCCTCGCACTCGTGTCCCGCTTGATCTCGTCCGTCTCCCCCCTCGGCGGATCCACGTCCCAGCGAGCGTCGATCGAGCCAATCTGCGCCATCGACTGCGTGTGGAACAGCGTGATGCACGAGCACATCGTCAGCGCAGCGATCACCTAGGAGGAGAGAGATGCGTAATGGTCTGATCAATCTCTACGAAACAAGTTTTTCAAACTTCTTCGTAACATGCTGTACGGAAGAGCTCTTCGAAACAATCGAAAAACTTCGGTTCCGAAGAGACAGACTGCACCAGGCACCTTGAGAGAGAGAGAGAGAGAGAGAGAGAGAGAGAGAGGGTGGGGGGTGGGAGATATAGACGCACAAGCCTCACTCACCTGTCGGCAGGGCGACAGTGCCACGTTGAGCACCTCCTGTGGTATGTCGTTCGTCTCGCTGGACGAGTCGACAATGTTCCAGACGCGGAACTTCTTGTCCCGCGAAGATGTCACCAGCGTGTTGTTGAGGATGGCGAGGCCGGAGACGGGCGCTGTGTGCCCACTCACCACATCCAGCAGACGACCGTTCTCCATCGACCAAATGTACACCTGCAACAATGAGGAATCGACACAAACGGAGTGAGAGTAGTTCACTCATTATCCAACAACAATTGATCCAATAGTAAACGCCGGAATCGACCGCACTTGGAATATCTGGATTCCAGCAGCGACGACAGTGTCTCCGCTCGCGTCGTCGACAGTCAGCGATCCCGGCTGCGTCGGCTCCGGACACACCAGCGTGTGGTTGCGGTAGCTGCAAAACCGCCCATTCTCACCATTCCC
Organism: Rhabditoides inermis; assembly: GCA_963966185.1. NCBI lineage: Eukaryota > Metazoa > Nematoda > Chromadorea > Rhabditida > Rhabditidae > Rhabditoides > Rhabditoides inermis. Next base: position 9,499 of record CAWZYM010000101.1, on the reverse strand, counting down.
TACACACTCTCCTACACAATTGCCGTACATACATCAACATAGCAACAATTATTAGCAATACTCAGCAATGAACTCACTCACAACTGATATGCCTGCATTTTTCCAACTGCCCAACACCGCCTTCACCATCGCGTACCTTTCCGCACCCGATGGCGAGCCAGTCTCGCCGCGCGCCGAGATGTCAATGGTGTTCACCTGCAGCTGCGACACACTGAAACACGAAACAATACATTTCATGGAAATAACAAGGGTATCAACACAAAATCTGGATTAATTTTACATAGCGCGAATCTTGACAAACTCCAGAAACAACCACCGACAGTAGGTTGTGAATGAGCGACACGGGAAATATCTTTCAGAATACCATTACAAATCTCGACACAAAAACTAAAGACATTGCGCTGTGTTCGGAAAGTAAACTACAGAATCATGAATGCTTGAACACCATACATTTGGCAAAAACCACTCTCACCGTAGATTGTGGATGAGGGCGAAGGTGGGCAGCTCGTGGAGGACGAAGACTCCGTTGGCGAATGCCGTCACCAGCAGCTGGCTCTTGCCGTGCAGGCGACACGCAGTCATGTCCACCTGCTTGCCGCCGCCGGACGACTCGCACAGGTTCACCCTGTAATGACATGATCAAATGTTGTAGTCAATTGGTGCTGTTACGGCCTGTCTCGCGCTTGTCTGACACAATATGACTTTCGTAAACATTGTTTCACATTCTGAAAGTCGCTCTGATGACTACGACTGAAAGCTATGATGACAACTAAATACTCGTAGATACTCCAGTGACAGAATAAATACAATCATATGATGACAAGCCAACTGGACAACTAAATACACACTCTCTCTCGACCCACCTCGTCTTCTCGTAAGCCAGCACCTGTTGCTTGGCGTCGACGTCGTCAAAGTTCTTGAGGAGCTGTGTGTCGAATTCTCCCGCGATCAGATCGCCCGGCACCAGATTCGACGTCCAGTAGAACGCGTGGCCGCGACGGCACACCGACACCACCTGGAAACGAATGTAACACAATCATAACGGACACCATAACCTCACCTGCAGATCTCACACTGATCATCGTACTGCTGAGTAAACAAACAAGTAAACAAGTAAACAACGCACCCGGCACAGTTACGCCATCGACTCCGTGTTTCCACCGACGCGCGCCGGCCGTCCTCGATTAGCACATACATCGTCCAGTGAACGAACTCAGCAGCATCGCAGCCCAGTTTATAGAGATCGCGTTGCACACCCTACAAACAATCAATACTCATCTCAATCAATCAATAATCATAACCACACGTAGAAGGGCGACGTTTCCCATTCTGGAAGACAACCAGGGTCTACTGACCAGCTTGCGACCGCCAATCACGCGCAGAGCGGAAAACATGCGAGACAGACGGACAATTACAAACAATGAATACATCAACATTATGCATGGCTCTGCTGCTGTCCCACAGATCAGATCGGCCATTACTGCTGTGATATTGGGGTGAACGAAACGGGCAATATAGCATGTTTTGTGTCACGTTTCGCGTCATATGCAAAAACAAGAAGAATCACATGCCGAGCCGACGGATTATTCGGGTTGAAAACGAGAGAAACAACATGACACATAAATTGAAACACATCATTCGAGAAATTTATTTCGGTAATAAAAAAACAAGTCAAAGTAAAAGAAGCGCATCGGCGAATGAATTGGATACAACTGGTAAAACAGGAGAACAAGAGAAACAAAGTCGGAAGACAACGAATGCAGAGTAAGAGAGAGGCCAGCCCGAGAGAAGCCAGAGAGAGAGAGGCCAGACTACAACAGACACTGATACATCGATCGATATTCTGAGGCGCTTCAGCACAAAAACATAACAATACGAGTGATAAAGGGAGGGAGACGGGAAGCAAGAAGAAAAAACAAATGATGGAGGTAGATGCAAATACACCCGAGAATGCGAATAGAAACACACACAGAGAGAGAATGAAGCAGGTGCGGTGAACGCGAGAGATGCGAGAAAAAGTGAGAAAAGGGAGATAGGAGCGATGAGCACGGTTCAGCGTCCATGCGAGGCGGTGCCGTTAGAACAGCCTTCGCCTCTTTGCTGCCTCAGCCTCCTCAGCCTTCCTGCCCGCAGTGTTGAGGCACGGCTAAAAGAACGAATCTCTCTCTCTCTCTCTCTCTCTCTCTCTCTCTCTCTTTCTTCCTTTCCACTCTAACCTTACCATTATCTTTCAAAAGTACTTCCAAGTAAAAGTAGTTGGTTTGTACTGTTGTCTCAGTTGAGCAAAAGGACTGACATGTTTTCAATGGAGACATGTGCCAACAGGCTCTCTCTCTCATACCAGTGCAAAGCGGTCATATTATAATGAACGCGTTTACAAAGTTATGCAGTTATTATCTAAAAACACAACTTCTGTTGTAACATAACACGTCGAATAATGCTGAGAGCCTGTTTGCACATGTCTCCATTGAAAACATGTCAGTCCTTTTGCTCAACTGAGACAACAGTACAAACCAACTACTTTTACTTGGAAGTACTTTTGAAAGATAATATCTGTCCTTTTCTTAAGTTTTGTTTCACAAAATTATATTTTCATACACGTTCGCGATTCGCTGCGAGGATACCGACGCGCACCCGCTATTCGCCTCTCTCTCTCACTCACACACAGAGGGGGCGGGGCGAAAGCGATTGTCCGACGCCCGCCCGCCCGCCCGCCCGCCCGCCCGCCCGCCCGACACCAATCTCAATCCGCACTCGAATGCGGACTCTCCGTATCTCGCTTCAAATTCAATCAAACTCAATACAACTTTCTATAACTCTATCGAATAGAGATGTGAATGCAATGTAACAGTGGAAATCACTTCAAAATGAGGAAAAGTGCTTCATCCGGGAAAAGTCGTTTTTGAGCATTCTAGCGCGCGGGGACATCCAGTACAAACGAGAGGGCGCTGGCGCGCCCTCTCTAATTCCCTTGGCAGTTATCTTTATGTGCTTCAGCAGTTCAGACGGTCGGTACTCGGGAACCTGGAAACATAACGGCGTGAATAACCTCGATGGATATCAATCGATATCACCTTATTATCCGAGATGCGAACGACTCGATACAGCCTCCAGTGGGACAACTCGCGAATAATCTCGTCGCTGAGAAGAGGTTACTTAGAGAGAGAGAGAGAGAGAGAGAGAGAGAGAGAGAGAGAGAGAGACAGAGTGAGAATGCGAGGGACTCACATGTCGGTCTTCGCGCCAAGCGCGATGCATCGCTCGAGCAGTCCTTCCGCGTTCAGGAACTCCCCGTCGGCTAGCTTGGACAGAACGTATAGCAAGAACGCGCCGGTAGTCCAGTGCTGCAATCGGCGATGTGGTATTAGATGATAATGCACAGTATGCTACCGTACCGTTCTCTCGACTCCTTCGTTTGGTGCGCTGCGGAGTGGCATGGTAGGGAATGGCCCGGCCAGGTCGAGGTCGTCATTCAGGAACTCGACATGCCTCTTCCAAGCCGCTCGCTCATTCGCCTTGTCCTAGAAACAAACGACTCGCGTACACAGTAACAACTATCAAATGCCCACCTTGATAGCCCGCTGCGCAGTCTCTCGCAGCTCCTTCACAGCCTCCTCGAACATGAGCTTGGACTGCTTGAGCGACTCGACGTCCGGCGTCCGCACTTTGAAGTGCTCTCCGTAGTCATCGTAGCCCAGTTGAAGCTAAAAAGGAGGATCATAGAGGTCATAGTGGCGCTGTCCCACCAGAGCACCGAGCGTCGTTTCGTACGAATGGAGAAGGGGCTCTGTCAGTTGGGAGATGTTATCCAGTGCAGTCGTGTAGGTGAACTTGTCAGACGGGGACGAGATTTCACTCGGAATCTGAACGCACGACGAATAAAGAAGATAGAGTAAGAATTCGAGAACTGATGAAACGTATCGTGTGATAGTGAAGAGAACGTACCTCAATTGGCAGGGCGAAGGTCGTCTTCAGAACGTCAGCCGTGTCGACCGCCTCCAGTGTGAGCAGACGTCTCTCCAGGTTCATGTACAGCTTGAGGATCTTGTCGCCAACGGTGTTGAGTTCCTCTTGCTGAAATACAATAAATGACATTGCGAAAAGGCAGAGCGAAAGAGAGAGAGGGGGGGGAGAAGAAAAAGAACGGTAGAAAGGAAATGAAACCGACCTCCGAGGCAGAGTACCGTCTTGCCGAGAGAAATCCGACCTCGCTGAAGATGGGGATTTAGAAGTTTCTTCAAAATATCACAGTTTCAGTACGCTTCAGAGGATGGTATTTGTTAGAGGACACTGGACCCTTTTCAACTAGACAAAACTTGACAAACTGTTTCAAATTTCTGACATACTGCAAAAATGACAACGCTTTTTTCTTTGATCTTTTGAAGCGACGCATCAATTTTGGCGCTTGCTGAAGTGCACAAAGCCGACGAGGGATGCATTATAAATGCTCCGTAACTCACATCTCTCTCAGACGCTCGATATGGGTGATGACGTCGGAAGGGGTCGAAGGGAATGTAGACGTGAACCGTTTCTGAAAATTGTGTGTCTCCAATGAGAAGAATACTGCACAAAATGAAATGACGAAAAATGAAAAGAAAAGAAAAGAGAGGGGAAGAATAAAAAGATATACAGCGTACCTCTAAGGAGCACAGGGCACTCTGCAGGTTGACCACCTGGAGGACAGATCCCTTCCGAGTTGCCAGCTGTGCCAAGATAACTTGGGCCTTCGACTCCAACACAACCAGCTCCGCGTCCGACTTTCTGAAATCATATCATTACTGATATCAACCCGCAACAATGCAATCACTCACTGGTATCGCTTTTTCTTCAAGTAGGCGAGCGCCGGTGCCAACAAACTCTTATAAGTACCAGGCATAGTCTCCTAAAAAGGGCAATAAACATCGGACAACTAAATCAATATTTAATCAATAATCAATCAGAACAAAGCAAACACCGTGACAAAAGTGAGCCTCATGTTTCATCTCTGACAACGTAATCAAAACCATTTCCAGCTTACCTCCGGTTCCACTTCTTGCTCGTCCTCCTCATCCACCTTCTTCTCGCTCACCGGAAGACCCTCTTCGGCCTGGTCCTCCACCATAGACACGTCCACCGAACCACCTGCCACATAATTTCTCTCCCTCAATTCACCGCTCACTCTCACGTACCATGAATTTTGTCGTTGTTCATCTTAGACGACGTTGACGAGTCTATTTGGAATAAGGCACGCGAGGTTAGCATTTCATAAAAATAAAAACGAAAGACTATAAAAGGTTGTTCAGCTTATGGCTTAGCAAATTCTCGCGACAAGATGAGTGGGAGGTGAGTAGGCAGGACAAAAAAGAGAATGATGACTGTAAGTCATCTAATACTCGTAACAAGATTCGGAAAAAAAACAACAAAGACACACAATTGCGCACACGGAAATACAAAAGAGCAGAGGTGGTAAGATGACAAATGGCACCCCGGCGGTCGTTTCGATCGCATCCTTTATCGGCATTGATACCATACAGCGCGCAAGAGACAGTGTGTTGGGAGAGAGGCCAGACGAGGATGCGGAATGCGCCCGGGGCAGAGACCTGTAAAGCACACGGGGCCGAGACCACTAGGAAAATGCACAGTTGACCTGGATCGCGACTTGATACTCTTTTACCTCGAAAATGGGGAGAGAGAGGGAGAGAGGGGGGAAAGGAAGAGGAAAAGGAAGAAAGGGAGAGAGGTATAGATATAGCGAGAGATAGACAGAGAGGAAGATAAACAGAATGAGAGGGAGAGAGGTAGAGAGAGAGAGTGGGGTAGAAAGAAAAAAGTGAGCGTTGGTGAGGTCGGGAATGAATGATCGACTGGCGCTGAACGAGGGTGGATGGCATGGAGAGAGATGGAGGAGACACTTCGATTTGCCAATCACTTACCATCACTCATTCTCTCTCTCTCTCTCTCTCTCTCTCTCCCTATCTCTCCCTCCCTCCCTCCCTCTCCCCCCCCTCTCTCTCTCTCTCGCTCTCTTCCACTCTCGCTCTCTTCCACTCTCGCTCTCTTCCACTCTAGCTCTCTAGATGCTCTTCTCCCATCGCGATTCCGTCTGTCACGGCGCCGTGCTGGGCTTGGGCAGTGTGGCGCTGGTCCATCCCTACACTACGTCTGCCCCTGTAATCCCAATCATATGCACTCTCAGCCAAGTGCCCCCATTCCCAGACGGTCGCCATTAGGGCAGCACGTCCCCCCCCCCCTCTCTCTCTCTCTCTCTCTCTTCCACTCTAGCTCTCTAGATGCTCTTCTCCCATCGCGATTCCGTCTGTCACGGCGCCGTGCTGGGCTTGGGCAGTGTGGCACTGGTCCATCCCTACACTACGCCTGTCCCTGTAATCCCAATCATATGCACTCTCAGCCAAGTGCCCCCATTCCCAGACGGTCGCCATTAGGGCAGCACGTCTCCCCCCCCCCCTCCCCCCCTCTCTCCCCTCCCCCCCTCTCTCTCTCTCTCTTCGACTCTAGCTCTCTAGCTAGATGCTCTTCTCCCATCGCGAATCCGTCTGTCACGGCGCCGTGCTGGGCTTGGGCAGTGTGGCACTGGTCCATCCCTACACTACTCCTGCCTATGTCATTCCAATCATATGCACTCTCAGCCAAGTGCCCCCATTCCCAGACGGTCGCCATTAGGGCAGCACGTCTCGCTCTCTCTCTCTCTCTCTCTCTCTCTCTCTCTCTCTCTCTCTTCCACTCTAGCTCTCTAGATGCTCTTCTCCCATCGCGATTCCGTCTGTCACGGCGCCGTGCTGGGCTTGGGCAGTGTGGCACTGGTCCATCCCTACACTACGTCTGCCCCTGTAATCCCAATCATATGCACTCTCAGCCAAGTGCCCCCATTCCCAGACGGTCGCCATTAGGGCAGCACGTCCCCCCTCTCTCTCTCTCTCTCTCTCTCTCTCTCTCTCTCTTCCACTCTAGCTCTCTAGATGCTCTTCTCCCATCGCGATTCCGTCTGTCACGGCGCCGTGCTGGGCTTGGGCAGTGTGGCACTGGTCCATCCCTACACTACGTCTGCCCCTGTAATCCCAATCATATGCACTCTCAGCCAAGTGCCCCCATTCCCAGACGGTCGCCATCAGGGCAGCACGTCTCTCTCTCTCTCTCTCTCTCTCTCTCTCTCTCTCTCTCTCTCTCTCTCTCTCTTCCACTCTAGCTCTCTAGATGCTCTTCTCCCACCGCGATTCCGTCTGTCACGGCGCCGTGCTGGGCTTGGGCAGTGTGATACTGATCCATCCCTACACTACTCCTGCCTATGTCATTCCAATCATACGCACTCTCTGCCAAGTGCCCCATTCCCAGACGGTCGCCATCAGGGCAGCACGTCTCTCTCTCTCTCTCTCTCTCTCTCTCTCTCTCTTCCACTCTAGCTCTCTAGATGCTCTTCTCCCACCGCGATTCCGTCTGTCACGGCGCCGTGCTGGGCTTGGGCAGTGTGATACTGATCCATCCCTACACTACTCCTGCCTATGTCATTCCAATCATATGCACTCTCAGCCAAGTGCCCCCATTCCCAGACGGTCGCCATCAGGGCAGCACGTCTCTCTCTCTCTCTCTCTCTCTCTCTCTCTCTTCCACTCTAGCTCTCTAGATGCTCTTCTCCCATCGCGATTCCGTCTGTCACGGCGCCGTGCTGGGCTTGGGCAGTGTGGCGCTGGTCCATCCCTACACTACGTCTGCCCCTGTAATCCCAATCATATGCACTCTCAGCCAAGTGCCCCCATTCCCAGACGGTCGCCATTAGGGCAGCACGTCTCCCCCCCCCCTCTCTCTCTCTCTCTCTCTCTCTCTCTCTCTCTCTCTCTCTCTCTTCCACTCTAGCTCTCTAGATGCTCTTCTCCCATCGCGATTCCGTCTGTCACGGCGCCGTGCTGGGCTTGGGCAGTGTGGCGCTGGTCCATCCCTACACTACGTCTGCCCCTGTAATCCCAATCATATGCACTCTCAGCCAAGTGCCCCCATTCCCAGACGGTCGCCATCAGGGCAGCACGTCTCTCTCTCTCTCTCCCTCTCTCTCTCTCTCTCTCTCTCTCTCGGACTAAGTGAGAGTAGTGGAATGAGACACAGTCTGTTACAGTCGTATGTAAGTTGTGTGTGCAGTGGCTTTGTCATATCTTACCTGAGAGTCGATTCCTGACCTCACCCTCTCCCCCTCACACAGAGACCCTGCGCCGCCTCGGGGTATGCCCGCTGTAACCGGCTTAGCGGTTCTTCATCAGCGTAGACAGAAGGACCAGAAGGAGAGGATCTCTTTCTCTTTCGCCCGCAAGGATCTCCTCACTCTCAGGGGACTGGACTGGCTGAATGATGAGGTGGGGGAATGGAGTATGGAGCGACGGGGACGGATAGACGGACAGACAGGTGTAAAGAAAGCGAAACAGATAACAGATAACCGGGTGATATCAGACTGGGATGGGTGTTGCAGGTGATCAACTTCTACCTGAACCTGGTGTGCGAGCGCAACTCGAAGACGGATGGTCTGCCCAAGGCGTACACGTTCAACACCTTATTCTACAAGACTATAGTGAGTCCCCCGTTTTCGAGGGCCAGCAGTAGAAGAAATGACGCAGACAATCGAGGAAATTATGCAAATGCGCTTGTATCCGCGCATCATTTCTCAATGTGCGCATTCGGCAACAAACGTTTGAAAATTACGGTACTTCCAGAGATAAAAGTAGAAATGTAAGATCCACAAGTTTGAGAGAGGGTTAAGGACCATCTACTGACGAAGTTTGAAGAGTTTTGAACCAATGACTATGAAGTTATTAAGTGAAATGTGACTGCGCAAAGGGAGAACTCCTATTCACAACAACACTACACTTTCAAAAAGGATTTGCATTAGTTCCTATAGGTGCCTCGGCATCGCTGATACTTGATATCGATAGATACCACTGACGGATTTCAAGATATGACTCCAACGTAATTAGCATTTTCTTAATTATCTGTCTTCAGAGATTCATTTTACATAATCTGTGATCCAAGTTCTGTAGATAACCCATTCAGGAACAGCATATCAAATTTTTGTACAATTTCATAAAGTTTGAACAGAGTTATTAAGATTCCTAGATACAAAGATACTGTATCGAAACAGCTCATTTACAAGTCATTTCCATAAAATTCTCGTCACAGATCGGTCAACAGACACCGGTCAATCGATTTTGAGAGGGCCGAATGGTCTCGAAAATGACCGTTGAGAGGTTACGTTATGCGTCTGTGCATACTAAAAGAATGACGGACACCCCTATGCTGGCCCTCGAAAACGGGGGACCCACTATATCATGGACAGGGGATTCACGGGCGTGAAGCGATGGACCAGGAAGGTGGGTGTGTATTGATTGATTATCGATTGATTGAGTTTCGTGGATGTGTGTTTGTTACTGGCTAGAGGGTTTAGGCGTTGATGAGTTGCGCAAACACGCTTTGATTCTCTCTCTCTCTCTCTCTCTCTCTCTCTCTCTCTCTCTCTCTCTCT
>CAWZYM010000100.1:260000-262500 GCA_963966185.1 Rhabditoides inermis | reverse complement strand
AGAATCGCCAGAGTCGCGACGGACGTTCGACACCACGTCTCCACGTCATCGCCCTCGTCCCACGCACTCGCCACTGCACAGAGAAGGGGGTGAGTGAGAGAGAGAGAGAGAGAGAGAGAGAGAGAGAGAGAGGGAGGGAGGGAGGGGAGGTACCGTGCATGTCGTGCTTGGCTCTCCTCTGATCCTCGACCACATGGAACGAGGCCCACAGATAGAACGCCACTGATCCGACCAGCACAAAATTCGGCAGGAAGAGAGACGTCTGCAAGGCGAAGAAGTGACCCTACACTGAGCTGTATCCGTGAAGCCCCGCCCCTCCAGCCCCGCCCCCACTCACATTCTCGAGTTGGGGTGCGTCTCCCAGGCCGCACTTGACCAGCTCGGTGGGGCACAGAACCAGCGTGGCGAACACGGCCGCGCACGAACCGCTCAGTCAGACTCCGTCCACTCTAAGTCTAAGTATTCAGGCTCCGTTCACACACTATATCACATCCATCTGATTCCAAGATGCTATACGGTGTATAATTAGTATTGATTCAGTCTCTCTAGTCTCTCATGCTCCGCCCACTCAGACACCGCCCCCTCCCCTCTCACGCACCGCATTCTTCACTGGGTTCATTTGCTTGACGTCCGAGTGTCCGCACAGCATGCCCACCATCTGAAGATGAACATTGAAAACCCGTAAAGAATAAATAACACACAAAACTGAAGAGAACGAGAGCGAGAGAGAGAATGAGAGTGAGAGAGAGAATGAGAGAAAGAGGAGGGAGAGAGAGAAAGAGAGCGATAGAGAGAGGGAGAGAAATATAGAGATCTACCGTACCTTCTGGCAGTATCCATAGGCGCAGAAGAGCACGGCGTTCTCGGCAATGTTGGCCGCCAGCGCCGGGATCGTGCCCGCGTACAGGCCCCTGCAACGCGGAAATAGAGATGATATTTCACGGTCTTCATCTCAATCCCATCCTATCTCAAGTGACTACAAACGGACACAGACACGTGCAGTTAAATTTTTCAAAGTAAAATTTTCACCTATCTCATCCCAGATGAACAAATAACAGTATAACGAAAAGAAAATTGTTTGGGGCGCGGTGCTCTTGCAACCAGAGAAATATTTGTGTGAATTCATTGCGTTTTGCAATCAGTTTTATTTCGTTTTATTGCATTTCTTTGCGTTTCGCAATAAATTTTCTATGCAAAACATTTTGTCAACAGGCGGAATCTAACCAGAGCCTGGCGAATCAATGCGCGCGATCACTAACCACTGCACTACCGTGCTAGGTAAGAGGAGGGATATAGAATGGAGAGTAGACAGAACAGTGTAGAGGAGAAAGAGAGGGGGGAGTGTACATTTGTGAAATTGAAATAAGTGAGAAAAAAGTAGGAGAGAGATAGTTAGAAAATACAAAAATTAAAAGAGATACACAAAATACACAGAATATCAGAATATTTATCTCGAATCAAGTAGCACATGGTAATGTAAATTACAGTAAGGTTACGGTAAAGTACAGTAATACAACGCCTACTGCGAGTCCCAACAATACGGATTTCGGTGGTCCCGTGGATGCGTACGTGTTGTTGGTAATGCGTGTCATCCCCTGCTTGCGGCTTCTGGGGAAGTTTCGATCTCGGCGGCGGAAGATCCGAGCTTCAACGATCGATCGCGAAGAGACGTCTCAGAGAGTTTCATCGTCTTCGAGGATTCCTCTCCAGTCTCAATGCCGTAGATGTAGAGAGTAGCAAAATCGAATACCAGTCCAATTAGTGTCCTCCGCCGCACAGCATTGTTCAGGGGTCGGGAGAATAACAGGGGAAGGCACGCGACCGCGCGCTGGCAGAGAAATGAGAGGAATGGTAATACACAAAATACACATAAATACAGATACACAAAATACATATAAATACATACACAAAATACATATAGAACACGTGAATGTCTCTTTGCAAAAGTCATTAGAGAGCAATCAGCTATTAAAAATGCAAGATGAACTAAACTAATCTTCTTTTTTTTAATCTTGTATGCCTAGTGCGGAGGCGCGCGACAGCGCGCCGGAGCGCTAGTCGCGGTGGTGGAAATATATGTTGTCTCGGCTGGCTGGTTGTCATTTCTTTCGCATCCCCCGCAGACAGAGTAGTATCCCATGGCTATGGGAGATACGCGATTCGTGCGCTCTTCTCTCTGGCCTGTCAACGAGCAGGAGCACTCCTCCCGCTTTCACGTCATTGCAGGTGCGATGTCGTCGTCTGCTTCCGAGATGGCCCTGCTCTACTCCGCCCACTGTCCCCTCCACGTCGTTCTCGCCTGCCACGTCCTTCTGTGCACGTCCGCCATCTTGTTCATCTACAGATTCTTCCAAACTGCTCTTTCATCGCAACTTCAAGGTGACGTGTGACGTCATCTCGAAGTCATCGGGTTTCAGATTCTCGTCGTCGACTTCTTTGCCGGCCACGTTCGCAACGCGACGTCTCTAGCGCTGGTACAAGTGAGCAGAACACAGTTCGC